>CAUYQU010001892.1:0-17167 GCA_963574635.1 Cheracebus regulus | reverse complement strand
CTTCTCTGTGTTATCCTGAATTTCTTTGAGTTTCCTCAACAGAGTTATTTTGAATTCTCTGTCAGAAAAGTCACAGGTCTGTTTCTCCAAGATTGGTCCCTGATGCTTTATTTAGTTAATTTGGTGAAGTCATGTTTTCCTGCATGATGTTGATGCTAATAGATGTTCTTCAGTGTCTGGGCATTGAAGAGTTTAGTATTTGTTGTAATCTTCACTGCTGGGCTTGTTCGTACCCAACCTTCTTGGGAAAGCTTTTCAGATATTTGAAAGCACTTGGGTGTTGTGATCTAAGCTGTATCTGCTTTAGGGAGCACAGTAATGCTGTGGTTCTTATAGACTCATCTCTGCAGCCGGGCAGGTCCAGAGATGAGGTGGAGGTACCACCTTGTCGGTCTGGGACAGGATCTGGGATAATTCTCTGGATTACCAGGTAGAGACTCTTGTTGTCTTCCCTTACCTTCTCCCAAACAAACAAAGTCTTTCCCAGTTCTGAACTGCCTAAAGCTGGGGAGTGAAGTGGCTCGAGCATCCCTGTGGCTACCACCATTATGACTGTCCTGGGTCAGATTTGAAGCCAATACAGCACCGGGAGGCCTGATGCAACCACTCCTTGGCTACTGCCTATGTTTTCTCAGGGTCCTGGAGCTCTTCAATCAGAGAGTGGCAAATTTAGCTAGGCCTGTTTTCTTCCCTTTAAGGCGACATGCTCTCCCAGGCCCAAGGTGTGTCTAGAAATGTGTTCCAGGAGTAGGGGACTAGAGTCAAAAATCTTGGAAGTCTACCTGGTATTCTATTGTACTGTAGGTGAGCTGGCATTCAAACCACAAAATGCAGTTCTTCCCACTCTTCCCTTTCCAAAGGCAGAGAAGCCTAACCTCATAGCCACTGGCGTGACAGGCCACAGGGAGTTCTTCCAGACTACTGTCAATGTTCCCTTAAGGCCCAAGGGCTCTTAGGTCAGCTTGTGGTGAATGTTTCCTGGCCTAGGACTTGTTCTTTAGGACAGTGTGCTCCCCTCTGGCCCATGGCAGGTCCAGAGATGCTGAGTCAAGTCCTGAAAATGGGGACCCTAACAGCCCACTTGGTGCTCTACTCCCTGTGATCATTTTGGTACCTAAGGTGTAAGACAAAGTCCCCTGTACTTTTCCCTGTGCTTTTTTCTCAAGCAGAAGGAGTTTTTCTCTGTAGCCACCAAAGCTAGTAATGTGCTGAATCTCACCTGAAGCCAACAAGTCTCAGAGGTTCACCCAAACTCCTCTGCATAGTACATGGCTATTGCTGCTGATTGTTCAGGGCCCAAGGACTCTTCAGTTAGCAGATGATGAGTGCTGCCTGGATTAGGTGTGTTCCTTCAAGGCATCAGGTTCCTTTCTGGCCCAGAGCATGTCTAGAATTGTCCAGTACCTAGAGGCTAGACAGGGTCCTAACGATATTGATCAGTACCCTATCTTGCTGTTGCTGAGCTTGTATCCAAAATGCAAGACAAAGTCCTCACCACTCTTTCCTCTCCTGTCCTCAAGTGAAAGGAAGTAGTCTCTATTGGAGCTGTGAGCTGTGGCACCTGGGTTTATGGGAAGGGTGATGCTGGCACTCCCTTAGCTGCCTTACATGGTATGTCAGTAGGTCCTAATTCAAACCTATTTCAACTCTAGTACTCATCAAAGAATTGCAGTCCTTATGGCCTTGACTGCCTTTCAAGTTTACCTAGATACACAGAACACTGGCCCTCAGTGGCGAGTTTTGTGGAAACTCAAGTTCAGACAGCTGAGATTAGTGATTTTTCCTCTAGCTAGGGCTGGTTTAAATGCTCCCTCCGTGGACAAGTGTCTGCTGACTTTGGTAAGGTTTTCCTTTTTGTTCTAACAACACATCATTGAGTTTGATGCTTTACAATTGTCTGTGCTCTCTCTCCCCCAGCACACAGAGATGTTCTCACCAAGTAGCTGCTGGCAGCGTGTGGGAGAAGAGTGGCATTGGAGAGTCAAGATTGTTTTGTTCTGTCTCTTCAGTGTCTATGTTAGCAATACAGAGTTAAAATCAGGTACTATGAGGGCTCCCCTGATTTTTGGTTCTTATGAAGGTTTTTTTTTTTTTTTTCCATGTAGATAGTTGCTAAATTGGTGTTCTTGTGAGAGGGACGATTGGTGGAGTCTTCTATTCTACCATCTTGCTCCACCTCCCAGAAAAGATAATGTTACAGGCTAATTTTAATGCACTTATGGGAAACATGATTATTTCTTCTATAAATTATTTAGGAAAACAGAGATGGAGGGAAAGTCTCCAGCTTGTTTTATGAGGCAATATAACTTTGAAACAAGTCTTAAATGAAGGCAACGAGACAAAAAATTACAAATCAATCTTTCTTTATGAACACAGAAAAATTCTAAGTACATAAAAAATAAACTGAATGTGGCAATATATAACTAAAATTAAATGCAAAAGAAAACAAAGTCAAGAATATCACAATCATGAAAACTTTCTTCAGGAATGAAAGGGTAGTTTAATATTGGAAACCCTCTGCTTTTGGTTTACTGTAGTAACATACTAGGAGAAAATAATGCAAACATCCAAAGAGATGCATCACAAAGTTTTAAAATTCATTAGTTATTTGTGATTTTACAAGAAGCTTATTATCAAGCTTGGAATAAAAGAGAATTTCCATAAAATGATAAATACTTTAATATCATACGACATTTTCTATTTTTGTTGGTGTTTTGAATAAAGAGAAGTTTATAATACATTATTTAAAGTCACAAAAAGAATTTAACAAACTGTTAATAGTGATTGTCTCTAGGGTGTTGGGATGGCTGTTGAGAAAATGGGGTTGATTTTACTTTTCATATTCCTCTGATAACTTTATATTAGTAGTAGTAGTAGTAGTATTTTTAACTTTTATTTTGGGTTAAGGGGTACATGTATAGGTTTTATATAAGTAAATCTTGTGTCATGGGGGTTTGGTATACAGATCATTTCATCACTCAGGTACTAAGGAAAGTACCCAATAGGTAGTTTGTACATCCTTTCCCTCCTCCTCCCTCAAGTAGGCCCCAGTGCGTGTCATTCCTTCTTTGTGTCTATGTTTACTCAATGTTTAGCTCCCATTTATAAGTGACAACATGTGGTATTCGGTTTTCTCTTCCTGCATAAAAGCATTTTCTTAAAATCTAGTTATTATTCAGGATTCTTAACAGAACACCTAGTTGATTTAAACAGAAAGTAAGCTTTCAAAAAGATTGTTAGCTACCTAAAAAAAATGTTGAATTATTTGAGAGCAGTTAAATGCCAAATGCTCCTGGTTTGCACAGATGCACTTTGTGCCTTAGGAATTCAGTGTTAGAGTAAAGCCCCTGCCACTGTTGCACTGTCACTTCTGCACCACAAACTTGATTTTGCAGAGATTACAATCACTGCATCACACAGAAAAAGTGCTCTGTCGCTGCCTGGGCTGCTTGCTTGTTTTTAGCTGACTCATCCAATCTGGTAGAGGGTATGTGTGATTGGAGGAGCCTGAGTCACATGGCCCTTCTGAAGTGGCCTAGAGCTGGAAAAGTGAACATGTCACATTTTTAGCTTTCACTTTAAGGGTGGGCTGTGCCCCCTGTTAAGATTTCTACTGGGAAGGAAGCTCAGGTGTTAGTTGGCCAAAAGAATGGCAAATATCCACAACAAACAAGAAGAAGAAAGAGTGACAATTGACACTCACTACTTCTACTCTACACTTACCAGATGGACACAGTGAGATCAGGAAAAAGGAATAACAACTCAATGAATTGCAAAGAAGAAAGAAAACCCTCCTTTTTCACAGATGGTATGACTTGACCACATAGAAAAATCCAGACAAATCTATAGATAACCTTTTGAATTAATAAAGTTCAAAAGCTTTGCTGCAAACAAATTCCTATATGAAAATCAATGTTTTGTCTATATCCAACAATAACACATTGCAATATATAGAATTTCAATATATGTGTATTTTATAATAGCAATAAAAACAAGTACACAAGAAAATATTCAATAAATGTTGTTTAAAAACTTTGAAATATAACATTATTTCAGGGCCCAACAGATATATAAAAAGAAGAGATAGTTCTTCATCCTATTTAAGCAGAATAAATACTGTAAAGTTAATAATTCTCAAATCACTAATTCAACGTAATTCCATTTAGAATGCTTAATACAATTTTTAAACAATTAAAACTTATCAAACTGAGCTAAAACTCAAAAGAAAGACTAAAGGACCAAGAGATGATAGAAAAACAAAATTAACTTGTTTGGTGATTTTATCTGAGGAGTTGTGTTTCTGCTCATACTTGTTAAGCATGTAATGATATGCCATTAAGAATAAAAGTTGCTGTAGGCTTTTGATAACCTATTTCAGATTAGGGAAATTCCATTCTATTTCTAGTTTGCTGTTTATTTTAATCATAAAAGGGTGTTGAATTTTATCAAAATGTTGGGCATTTATTGAGATGATTATAAGCTTTCAGTTTTTCTCCTTTAATAACATGGTGAATAAATTGCATGTTAACCTTTCTTCCATTCCTTTAACAAACTCAGTCTTACTGTGATTTCAAAAATCAGATGCAGCTTACTAATTTTATAATGAGATTTTTGCATCTAGTTTGGGATATGAGATTTGCCAACATTTTTTTTTTTCTTGTATGGTACTTACCTATTTTGGGAGAACTTTCCTCCTTTTTGGAGTTCATCAAGTAGAAATCATTTGGTCCTTGAAAGATTGGCATCTGTGAAATGTTCTGGACCTGATTAATTGACATTGTTTTGTGGGTAGAATTTAAGCTCTAATTTAATTTCTTTAATGGTTTAGATTGATTACACATCTTCAGCCTCTAATTCCTGCGCCCTGGAGATACTGCCTTCTGTGTGGCCCTCTCATGCCATTCTAATACCACCTCCACATTTCCAAACCTAAAATAACCCTGCTATGCTACCTGGAATGCAGTCAGTAATTAGTCAGTACTTCAACTCTCGTTACTGATTTTAAACAATATCTCAAACCTCAGGTATATAAGTGCACACCATCCTTTCTAGTTGTACCAACTTTTAGAACACTCCTTCATTTCATTTGAAGATTTAACTCCTGGCTCACTATCTTATGTTATTTTTGGGAGATTTCGTTATTTAAGTAGATAATCTTGCAATAAAGTGGCTGGTCCATTTAACCTCTGCTTTCCAATAATCACGTCTCCCACCCTACTTTAGCTATCCATTTCCACTGTCCTATACCAGTCCCTTTCATGACTAATAATGGCAACTTGTGCATAATCTTATTTCATGTCTCCTACTCTCCTATAACTGTGTCCTGTGTTTTCAATTTCTTATAACAATTCTATCCAACCCTAACACTTTTTAACTGTTCCTCAGATCTCTCTTAATTCTTTCTTAAATCTAAATTTCAGGCAATCTTTATAACTACATCCTCAATATAGGGTTTGCAGAGGAGTTAATTCTCAGATGGGCAACCCTCAACCATCAAGGAATGAGATGTCCTACCTTGGGACGATCTTGATGTCTATTCTTCCTTGATCTTCAGAGGATCCCTAGAGGGAGTGAGATAGCATTAAAGCTTTGAAAAAATTTAAATATTTTTATATATTATTAATTTAAAAAAATTAGCCACCAAACATGTAGTCAACTTAAATACATGACATATCTGAGGAGCGCAAAGTCAATTTAATGAATGCCCCTAAGGTAAGAACTTTTCAGTCCTTATCTTTCCTCCTTCCCTATTTGTGCCTGATGGAATGTGATTAAACACCCTGATTGGGAAGATATGAGATGGATATAAGCACAGGCAGGGGAGGAGAGAAGGACCACAACCTTTGTCCCTGGCCTACTGCTTGATACAGGACCAGTAAAATAAAAAGACTTGACTTCGAAATGTGTTTGGAATTTTGATTTATTTAAGGGCTAGATATTTTTATTAGCTGAATTGAGAATTAATTGTCATTAAACCATAGGACTTCTTGTTGCCTAAGACTGATCAAAGAAGTTATGGGACTATGAGAATTTTTATCAGGAGGCAAGGAAGAAACGTTCCCCACTAAACACATTTTAAAGAGCTGTTGAGAGAAAAGAAGCATTATTTTACTCTATACCCAGGAGACTTGCTTGTTTAAGGCATCTATAACACATATATTGTGCATGTTTGCAAGAATGTGGATCAGGTTTCTTCCCCTGTGGATTGATACAAACTCTTCAACAAGAGTGACTAAGGAAAAATATTCTTTTTCTGTTCTGGATAATATTTGTATCTATTTTCTTTTGGTCTTCATTGACTGATCCTCTGCCCTAAATGGTAGAGCATTATCAAGGTCAAAGGAATGGAATAATATAGACAGTTTGTTTCATAGTTCTTTACATGTGGCCCAGTTGCCCAGTCAACTTTTCTGTCCTGCATTTACCTTAGCTGTCCCTAGTAGGACCTGATCATGGAATTTACAGAAGGGCCCTAGGTCCTTTCAGAGGGTTAAGAGGGACTTGATCTCAAACTCCTTATTTCCTCTTAGGAGCGTATGTTGTTGGTGAGCCAAGAAACCACCCAGAGAAGGAGAATTGGATGATAATGATCCCCAGTATAATAAAGGGAGAAGGGATGTTGAAAAGAGGAATATGATAGTGTGATATCACATTGCATCATAATCACTAAATTTTTCAGTGGGCTTTTGCAAAGTTAAGTAACATCCTGAAAGTTAGGTGCTGTACAGTTATTTATTTATATTTTTATTATACTTTATGTTCTGGGGTACATGTGCAGATCGTGCAGGATTGTTACATAAGTATACACATGCCATGGTGGTTTGCTGCATCCATCCCTGTCATCTACGTTAGGTATTTCTCCTAATTTTATCCCTCCCCAATCCCCCCACTTCCTGCTATCCCTCCCCTAGCTCCCCGAAGCCCCAGCAGGCCTTGGTGTGTGATGTTCTTCTCCCTGTGTCCATGTGTTATCATTGTTCAACACTCACTTATGAGTGAGAACATGCAATGTTTGGTTTTCTGTTCTTGTGTCAGTTTGCTGACAATGATGGTTTCCAGCTTCATCCACGTCCCTGCAAAGGTTTTAAACTGCCAAGAATGAGCTATGAGCTTCAAGTATAGTCCTCATCCCATGGAAGAGGTGAACAAGGGACTCATTTTTAATAGCATAAATTCCAAGAATCTGCCAAGGCCATAGGAAACAGTTAAAAGAGAAAGACAGGAAGTTGCAGGGAAGTTGATACTAATCAGAAATTTCCGAGGCCTCTCTAATGGAATACATTGATCCTCAAAGTTTCTTTTTGGCAAGAAGAGACCGTAGAGTTTTTATACTTGAATACTTACCTAAGTATGAGTTGAGGTGAAGTAGGGTTGAAGAGATGTGGACTCTTTGGGATCTGTAGCCAAATACCAGTTTTCAAACTTGATTTGTCAGTGGCAGGTGTGGTCACACAAATAAAATCTGCTTTTAAGTTTAATTATATCAATACAGCTTCAAATACCACGTTTACATATTTAAGATTGATAGTTGATGGATTTTTCCTATATTAACCATTTAAGTAAGATAATTATTTGCCATTCTGTGACATTTAATTACAATGCTATGACTAATTTATATAGTGTGAAGGGAAAAATTGCTTTATGTGTCATTTAAGATTTGTATGAACACATTTAAACTGCAGAAAAGATTGCTTAGAAAAATGCAGAGCTGGCTCCCAAGAGCTCTTGATTACCTTCTGTATCAAGACCATTTAAAAAAAATCGGCTGTACTATCACAGCATAATTTCAAGGTGACCACCTGTCAAAGAGCTTCTGGGGGAAAAAGGCAAAATGCCTCCCTGTCTTATTTGTGCATTTATTTTTATAAACATTTCTAATTTTCCAGAGGGTATTATAGGCTAAAATTTAATGGGATGGTAATAGTTAGCAATGAGTAAATAACATGAATTCTCAGTTGATGTAAATTTCATGCCAGGTTTGAATGATGCAGGTAAAAGCTATCATGGAGACTGGAAACACATTTATTAGCAGATGTTCATTTGTGCAGGAGAAATCTACATGAATAACCAAGTTTGCCCTACTTGTGTTGAGAGCACTCAATTTCATTTTTTCCCAGGAAGTGCGTTGTACTTTGGACTGAGTTGAGTCATAATTAAGCTGTACTGAGAAAACATTCAAGTAACAATGATTTGCAAATTATCCATTTATTGTGGGCTTAGCTTAGGGCTTCACCAGCTGGAGTGATTTCTCTATTACAACCATATGTCTGTTAATAAATTTGATTCAAATGTATAACAATTACAAATATTTTAGCAACTGGGCAGAGCAATTAAAAACAGATAAGGTTGTTCTTGTGACTTGGTCTTAAAATAAATGAAGAGACTAAAATGATGAAGCTAAATGCTACTTGGTTAGAAACTGCAAAATGTGATGAAGCAGTTAGCATGTCTTAAATTGAATTGTCTCCGATGTAGTATGTTGACCCATCACACAGGATAGCTTAATAGAGTGGCTCTAAAAACACTGAAAGCACAGTGCAGGCTTCAAAGGGATTCCCCTGTTATCTTCCTGAGTTTACCTCATGAATGTTTCAATAAAAGTGGAGAGGAACGATCATTAGCAAAGTGGAATTACAGAGTGGATCATTTGGGGCACAGTACTGTACTTGACTTTTTAACAAGGAATGATCTTGGAAAAGGTACAAGTGAAAAAGAGACTTTTGGGAGAGTATTTTTTCCTAGCTCTTTGAAGGAGTAGAAGCTTCATCTTCCAGAAATTTTTAATCTACCTTTCTCCCTAAATCTGCTCTTTGAGCTCTTTAAGACATTAATCTGCAACGTCCCACTGTCTCCTATTGCATTTCCCAGTTTAAATTATCTGGAAGAGTCGACTGTAGTTCTGTACCATCTTTACAAATTCATGATCTTACTAAAAAGGGTGTTACTGAAACTGCTGACCTCTCTCATCCTCACATCTTACAACAACACACTCCTGACAGCTGTATTAGCAAAATTGTAAATCCAGTAAAGAAGTTATTAATATTGAAAGGTCAGTACATGTCAGAAATGATACCGTGTGAATAACTGGATAGAAAATTACAAATTGGGAACTGCTTTGAAGGAGGCAAAAGAGCCTTTAACTGATTTAATATATTTGAAATTTTGAAAATTTCTTTAATGACTGGAATCATCATAAATCTTTTGGAAATTGATTGGATCATGTATTCCTCTTTGAGGGCATATTTCTTCTACCTCTTTATTTCTTCTTTCTCACACACTGACTTGTCCCTTTCTTAGATATATTTTTATGGTATAACTTTTCATTCTTTCTTGTAGAAAATCAACATGTTTTCTGGAAGAGGCAGTTATTCTTCCTCCAAATTTTAAATTTTTTTGACAGACAAACAAACATATGAGGAAACAGTTTCTGAATCTTAAAAACCACATTGATTGCTAGTTTTAAAATCAGCAGTGTATCTAGGCATATAAAACAATGTAAACTCTACTTGTCATCAGAACAGTAGCCTATGGACCTAATAAGTTTTTAATATTATTTTTGAATCAATTATTTTCAGTTTTAGAAACAAAAGAGAAAGATGAGACTGTATTTCCTGAGTAACATAAACTAACAATTGTCTATTCAAAGAATATAGCTGCTTGTCTGGTCTCATGTAATATTCTTAATTATCTGAAAGAGGAATGGCTTAGTGAGAACTCCATCTTTTAGATGTCCATGACCTCTTTCAAGCAGTTAGTAACTTGTTTTAGGAGATGAGCCTTCGAATCCTGTAAGGTAATTAGAATGTTACTTTTAAATATGGATCATTGCATTTTTATGTTAATTTTCTCATTTGTTCTTTAAAATAACTTTTTTGAAATTTGATTTTTTAGGCAGGACAGTTTATGGTTGCTTTTTACAGATAAACAAACTGAGGCTTTGAGAAGTAAAAGGATTTCTCCAAGTTCATTCAACCAGTAGTGAGAGAGTTTGGATTGAAACAAAGTATGGTTGACTGCCAGTCCTAGGCTGCCTGATGCAATAAAGGCATCAGAAGCCAAATAAATTTATAAGTTCACAAAGGATTAGATCCATTCTTAGATATCAGATTCATAACAGATTGTTAAAGGTCATCAGGTGTTCTTAATATACACTTCCTGCTTCTTCAGGGTAATGTCATGGTGGGTAACCATGCAATCCCCTAAAAAACCCTTTGCTGTCACTGTCAGAGACAGAATTCTGGACTCTAGGCCCATTGGCCTGTCCCAGTGAGCCATTTCTCAAGTCCTTATCTTTTGGATACAGAAGCATATTACTTAAGAGTGTGAAGGGGAAGTTGGCTTTAATCTTAATTGCCTGCATAACAGTATTTTTAAAATGATCTCACTCTGTAAAATATAAAATGCTACCACTACCATAGAAGTCAGGAATGTTAGAGCAGAGCAAAGATTATTAGAAAAGTCAAGCTTGCAATAACTATACATTCTATCCCTCTGAATTTGCCATTAGAATATAGTTGCAGTTCCAAGCAGACCACAGCCAGACAGCAGAATGCACAGTCTGTGCAACTACTCTATCCCTACTCAATTTGCATGCCATGACAGGACAGATATTTATCTAAATGTCATGTAAGTTTTATTGTATCCTTGATGTTAGTGTGCTCCTCTAAATCTTTGTTTAAATAACCTGTTTATGAAAATAGCTCAATACAGATTATGGGTATGATGCACATGCCTTCTCATATGATAGATATTCTGTTAATCAACATTTTAATTTTACTATGTTCATTCCATGTCAAGCCAGTTACTTGATCTTGTTAGGCATTTACCTGATTCGACTAAAAAAACCATGGAGCCAAAACCACAGGTTCAAGTACTGAAGCAGCTGTTATTGTTGACCAATATAAGGTAAATAGAACCTAGCTTACATAGCACTTATATCTGATGCATCCTAAATCTAAACAGATAACATATTATGTTTTCAGTTGCCTATTTGTGCAACTGAAAGCATATGTTATCTCTCTAGATTTAGGATGCATCGGCTATAAGTAACTCATTATTTCATATAATAAAAGAAACTATGTACAAAAATACATTTAATTCCTAGCTTTTTATAGAAGTGGCCCAGGAGAGGGGGTAAGGATACACAATTCTGTGTTGGTTTCACATGAAGACAGTTAATCTGGCTCAGAATGTTACTGCTTTCTACAGCAAAGAGAAGGTTCATGTCTAAAGTCTGTGCAGCAGAAATGGAAAACTTAAGGATTCATGCCACTGTTGAGTTTTAAACATTTTATACAACATTGTAGTGGGTACAAGCTATTTTCCAGGCTTATAGTAATTTCTGATACATTTCATGCTGGCTGAGAAAGGTGATCAAGTGTATAAATTCCATAACATATCAAATCTCTATTCACACATATATTCCCGTGCACACGTGCCTTGAAGCCAGAAGATTTGGATTAGAGCCTTTGCTAGTCCTGCTGCTTATTTGCCCTGTCATCTTGGGCAGGTTATTTTAGGTCTTAGGTTCTTAGTTACTTCCTTTGTGAAATGTGAAGTTAAAGTCTGCTTTGATTAATTTAGCATGCTCTAGCCTAGCAAAATTCTTAATGATAAAAAGTAATTATTACGGATCATGCAGAATTATATGACAACCAGGCTAGGTTTCAAAACATCTTTCTACTCTAATACATAATGCTTCACAAATTTTTCTAC
Source organism: Cheracebus regulus (assembly GCA_963574635.1). NCBI lineage: Eukaryota > Metazoa > Chordata > Mammalia > Primates > Pitheciidae > Cheracebus > Cheracebus regulus. Next base: position 5,452 of record CAUYQU010001892.1, on the reverse strand, counting down.
ATGTAAAAAACAATGTACATATCAGAATGAATAAATTGATATGTCTTAGAGACACAGCTTTTACTCATGGAAGACCTTGAAATCTTTAATTTTCTACTAATCTATGAGCATAAACTAGACTTTTTAAATGTCATAACCCTATACCTTCCCAAGAGCCAGTACATATTGTTTGATGGTTTCTTATAAAACTTAAATGATGACAGATGCATTATTATGGAAAGGAACCGATGATGGAATCACCTGGGGGCATTCATAGGTCTCAGGCATGTAGTTTACTACATGGTCGCTGGGTCCTGACTGCTACTGTGCTTCCCTCTGGGGATAGCTCACATGTGCAGCCACATGCAGTGTGGTAGGACATCCTTCTCCCATATCCTCCTCCCTTTTCCTGTCATACCCTTAATTGATCTAATGAGCTTTGTTGACATGGAGCTCTCTGTACTACTATATTCTCACATGGAAAACAGCATATTTTCCTGTATGACCCAAATGGGACATTTCTAAAAGATATAGTAATAGCTGCACATCCGGCATGTCTATCCATGGGAGGGTTAAGGAAACCTATCATAAGCCTGCTCTTGCTGAGACTTTTTCAAGTTGAGTTCTCTCATTGCTTCAAAGATGCCAAATCAGGACACAAAGATATACTTGGATCTTCAGATGTTTATTTTATTTTTCTTTAAATCTGAGCAGCATTTATATGTCTTTTCTCTCCCTTTTCCAGCCCCCAACAAATATGTTGAATGTAGGTCTGTTTCATTTAGGTCCTAAGCAAAAGGAGAACCATGAGTTCTACCAATGATCTGTGCTGCCTCAGGGCTTGGGTGAATTTAATGATTTATTGGGATCCACAGATAGCTGCCTAGTTGATACATTTTGATGTGAGAATGTAAATGATTACATTTGAAGATTGCATATGAAGAGCAATAATTATGCCTACATTTTCATATATCTGTGAATACTTTAAAATATATGTGAGAATAGATTAATTTGAAAAACTTGCAACTTTGCACTTCTAATTAGCTTTTCATTGGAAAAATATGAATAAATAATTACTTGAAACAAATTTTGTTTCTTCTCTAGAAGAAAGGGATTCATTTAAGACTAGAAATGGCAGGTCATGCTCTAGGTGGAACTAAAGTTGAAGAAACACACACAAGGGACAATTTATGACCTAAGAGCTGAAAAGAATTGACAATAAAACTGCTGCCTATTATGTTAAAGATCTCTTCTGGGGATGGTGATTAATGGAATAAGACCATTTTAACTAGAGGCCATTATGGACTACCTGGTACAGGTACATGAAAACATTCATATCAATAATGAAGGAAATCTATGTAAGGCATTTTCATGAAATTTGTGAATCATCATAATTATGACTACCAGTGTAACTGCTACTGTGCATTGGACAGTTTTATCCTAGGCTCTTTCATATTTACACCCAAAGGATGAGCTAATCATTATATCCTCATCTTGTAGATGCATTATTTGCGAGGTTAATTAATATGCCTGTGATCACCCATCTTAAAAGTTGGTAGAGGCAGTAAACTCATGTCTGTCTGACTTAGAGCTGATGACCTAGCCACTACTTTACAGTATCTCTCCAATGACTTACTCAAGATTTTTAAAAGTAATAATAAGTTGAAGTAAATGGAAAGCAATAACTAAGATTGAATTTAAAATAAATATGAACCTGCAACTGGAATCAAAAGTTCAACTGCCAAATTGGTAAGATAGAGATTTCACTTAGTGAAGTTTCATGTGAAAAAGAGTTGAGGTGGTTACAGCAAGTGAATTTTGTGTTAACATTGTGATTTAGCTCCAAAACTTTTGGCTACCTTAACAGCATTTCTTCTTGGTTTGGCTACTGGGTTTTGAGTGCCAAGCAGTCTCTGTTTGGCAAGAGACTTAGCATCCATAGGCCTCACCTAATACTGCCAGTAGTCCATCCAGGCAATGAGAAAATAACTCATGTATGAAACACTCTCTACTGCAATTTCTTGGTTGAGAACTATGGCATTAGTAGACATATACTAGTCAGAAAGGAGGAGATAATAGGTAAGTATTTCTTTGAACTGGTCAGAAATTATTGAGCCTATTTTCATCATATTCAAAAAGAAACCTTTATTACTAAAGGAAATTTCAGAGAATAATTGATTCAAAATTGTTGGATTTTGTGAGACATCACAGTACATGTGTAATACATTTTTTTCTTTGCCTAACTAGTTTTCACTAGGTATCAGTCACTTGCAACAAAACCATCCTAACTAATATGTTAGCACAAAGTTCCTAAGACTTAAAAGAGTATATTGCAAGAAATGACAAAAGAATTGGGATTATTTAATCTGAAAAAGGTTGACAGAGGACATGTTTTCCAAAATCTGATGGAAAAAATGACTTACGAATTAGATTTCTATTGTGGACCCCAAATAGCAAACTCGAGACCTGTGCTTTGATGATGGAATAATTAGAAATGGCTATAAAATAAAAGAACTATATTGAGGAGTGGGACTTTTTTTTTTTTAATCATTGTATATGTTCAAGGGTATTCAGCCTTCTGAGATGTTGTCTATGAATGTGATGGGCAGTTGGCCTCTTGAGGTCTCATTCAGTGATTTGAGACCCTATGATTCTATCTCTTTTGGAAATAAGGTCATTGCAGATTCACTTACTCCTAACTTTTTTTCATAAAATGCTCTTATTTCACTTCCACATTCTCTGAATACACATCAAGTAATACATTCTCCTGAAGACCTAATTTTAGATGCACAAAAACTGCATAGATTTAGACTGAGATCAAAATATCAAGCAGCATATCAGGGTCCCCAGAGCTTTCTCCATCTGAAAAGAAGAAAAGAAAATTCCAAACACTTTATTAGCAACTGTACACTTTCCTTAGAACACATAGGCTTAGCCTGCTGTGTTCCCATCAGTTAGTCTTCCCTCCTCTGGGGAGGCACTCAAAGCCAAGTTCATCAGGGCTGCAAAACATTCTGTGAAGAAACAAAGCTTTGGTGGTTAATGAACTGGTCCTGCAGGACTAGCCTGTTAATGGGAAACTGGTCCTCTCTAACACTCAGGTGAAAGATCTTTCCTGTACTCACAGTTCCCCCGCAACCCCCAACTTATTTTTACAGGAGAAGAAAAACCTCTTTGATTTCTGTAAGTTCTTATGAGGCTATGAAAATCTCCTATCAGAATCACCATAATTCTTCAACACACAGAATTGGCCCAATGATTCTGCAGTCAGCAAGGATTACACAATGTACAGATGCTTTTTTCCTCATTTCCCTTGATTTAGGGTGCATTTATTCACTTAAAATTGTGTTACACCTTAAAGAGGAAATAGAAGAAGACATCATGAGATATTTGGCTTAGTAAAATTTTTAGTATATCAGTAATTTGCAGAATAAGTGCCTGAATGGAAGAACTTGGATCTTGGACCTCACTAGGATTAATTAGCTAAAAGGCAGTCAGCGCTACTTGCCTTTCCTATGAGAGGATGATCCTTTTATTCTGCTATGTAATTAATCTCACCCTGTTCTCCTATTGCCACCTCTCCTTTTGGTTTTACTTTGACCAACTTTTCTAATGGAAGTCCCAGGGGATATACTATAGATTTCCTGCTCATCTATGTGTTATGCAGTTTTATTTTAAATGCTTGGTTTTTCAATAGTATTTCCATTATAAATTTACTCTTATGCTGAATGTCTCAATTCTGTATCCCATTGTTGACTTCTGTAGAGCTCTGTATTTCTTACTTTCTTACTGACTCTTTCCCTTAAACAGCCTTTACTACCTAATAAAATGTAATCTGCCAATAGCAAGCTCACTTCATTTTTGCAATACTCACAACTGCATCTTCCTTAGTATTGGGAGCTCAGGTTCTGCTGTTTCTAGACTTGGATAGGTTGGTGTGTTGGGTCCCATTGCTCTGCATGCTGCAAACACTTTTCCATATGAACTTTAGACTTTGGAGTTCACCATATTATTCCTGGACTAATACATTCTCCTATACATTCCTATACATTCTCACCACTTTAGACGTGGAGTTCTCTCATTGCCACAAAAGCTTTAATATATATATATATATATATATATATATATATATATATATATATATTACACACTGAAAACAAGAGCATTAAAAACTTGTTAGGAAGCAGTCATCTGTCCTATGAGGATTTTTATTATGAGACCCAAATATTTCTATATTAAATATGCATCCTAAGGTAGATACAAAAATCAAATATGCCTTCCAAGCTTATCAGTACTGCCCTAACTTGTCAATACTACCACTATTCCTTGTGTTAAATGCTTCTTAGTCCCAGTCACAACCTCACACCCAGATAAAGATGCATTTCTCAACCACACTCTTTTTTGGTGAACATATTGAGACAATAAATAGATAAGTATCTTGTTTAACTTTTAGGGCCTAAGTAGAGTAACATCTGAATCCAGATCTCACGTGCACATATTCTCAGCCAAGACTAAGTAAAATTGAAGTAGTTAACGGATGTGGTTAATATGTATAAAAATGTAAAAGTCCGAGTGAGTCCAAGTGAGGTATTTTGATATAATTCAAAAATTATAAATAAAACACAGTGAAATGGAGAAGATCAATAAAGAGAGGTACAGCGGAAATACAAATTAATATAACCTCTAAGGAAAACATTTGATCCAGCAATCCCACTATTGGGTATCCACCCAAAAGGAAGGAAGTCATTATATCAAACAGATGCCTGCACTTGTACATGACAGCTATTCACAATAGCAAAGATATAGAATCATCCTGAATGGCCATCAGTGGCTGATTAGATAAAGAACATTTTTTTTTTTCATACTGTTTGGCCATAAAGTGAGTAAAATAATATGTGTTGTGGCAACATGGGTGCAACTGGTGGCCATTATCTTTTTTTTTTTTTTTTTTTTTAGAGAGAGAGGGGAAGTTGTTTTTTTTTTTTTTGAGAGAAAGAAAGAAGTAGAACAAAAGAGAAGAAAGAAAGAGAAGGAGGGAGAGAGAACGAGAATCTTGCTCTATTGCTTAGGATTTCATTTAAATCTGTGAAATGCCTATGCAATTACTAAAAAGTGATTTATTTCCTATTATGTGATCACTTTTAGAATAGGTATGATATAATATTGAAAAAAAATATGTTTTGTGGATATGGGGTTGTAGGTTCTGTAAATATTTATTAAATTTGCTTGTTCCGGGTCTGAGTTCAAATCTGTTTTTTTTTTTTTTCCTTTCCATTAGGTTGGTAGATCTACCTCCATCCCTTTATGTTAAGTCTTCGTGTATCCTTGCCTATAAGAAAGGTCTGAATACAGTGTACCAATGGGTTTTAACTTTTTATTCAGTTTGTCTAAGTGTACGTTTTGATTGGGGCATTTAATCCCTTTAAGTTTAGGCTTAATATTGATATATGTGAATTTAATACTGTTATTTAAG
>CAUYQU010001890.1:0-123235 GCA_963574635.1 Cheracebus regulus | reverse complement strand
AGATAGCATGGGGAGAAATGCCAGATATAGGTGAAGGGGAGGAAGGCAACAAATTACACTGCCACGTGTGTACCTATGCAACAATATTGTATGTTCTTCACATGTACCCCAAAACCTAAAATGCAATAAAAAAAAAAAGTGTGCCTTTTTCACTTTGAGTTTCTTTAATCTCCTATCAAGTTGGTAGGGTTATTCATGTTCTGACCAATTTTTAAAAATTTTCTCTTTCAAAAAAAATTTTTCCACTGTGTTTGGTTTACACTAAAATTTATTGAGGTCGAAAATTATTTTTTAACCTTCTAAGAACATAGCTCACTGGCTACAGCAGACTGTGTTCTGATACTCTCAGGGTAACCACTCAGCCCAAACATTTCTGCTTACTCAGCCGTACCGGCTTAGAGACAGCAGCTAATCTCACACTCTTATATTCTTCCAAACCTCTCTCTTTCCAGAGATATTCATTCAAATGACTTCAACCTAGTGTTGAAAGTACTTATGAGCAAATAAGTGCTAATACATCCTTTTTCTCCTAACATAAAGCATGTAAGCTTAAGAAATTGTAGCTGGGGTAAAAGAACTTCAGAATTTATAAAAAGTAATAAGATTTTCAAAGTGTTCACACATACGTTAACGGTCGTGTAAGAAAAAATAGCTGATGTTATTGATTCTATTTTATAAATGGGAAAACTCAGGTTCGGGCAGTAGCTGCCAGGATTCCTGGCTTATATAAGGCTGTGTGCCCTTCTGTTTGGCCATATAGCCTCTGGGAAAGGGAGGAATTAGTTTCATTCATTTACTAGTCATGCAGTGATGACCGCTCTTCTAATCTAATGTCACATTTCAATGGAATGTTTCATGTGATTGGGGTGAGTGCCATGATTGCTATAACGTCTTTGAGAAAGATGTTCCTGCCTCCCCTGTGAGGGAGCATAAAGCAGCAGAATGATCACTAGACTGAAGTCACATCAACCTGGGTTCTGAAACTGGCTCCTTCCTCTTTACTGGTGCTAATTCACCTCTCAGAGCCTGTATTTCCTCATTTATAAAACTAGAACAATACGACCCACATCATGGAGTGGTGATTATGATCAAATAGAACAAAATACATAAAAGCATGATATCACAACATTAACTTTTAAAAGAAAAGTCCCTATTACTGTTATCCCCTAGTAAGAAGTCCTCTGGCTTCTACAGAAGATTTTGGGCAAAAATCTTCGGGGCCCAAAGGTCGCTACCTCCCAAGCCAAAGGCAAGACTGGATACTACCATGGCCTAAGACCTCCAGGAAAAGTAGAGCCACTCTGTCGGCCAATTTCCACTCAAGGTTCTATCCCAGGAAGGGAGACTAGCAGGTGGAGGATTCAGGACCAGTACAGCTCCGTGGACTAGCAGGTGGAGGATTCAGGCCCAGTACAGCTCCGTGGACTAGCTCAGCAGTCATCCTGAAGGAGGCGACTGCTGAGAAGGAAAGAGGCCGTCAGCTGACAACTGGATCAGGCCCAAGTTTGCAGCTTCACTCTACATATAGCCTCTTTGTCCAACCTGAGGCTGGAGTCACCCCAAAAATGGATCTCTGCCCCACTATGCCCCCTTTTAATTAGGCAGCACGCTGGCCGGAGAAAGTAGGGCAAGTGGAAATGAAGGTCCTTTCATATCTTCGTGGTTCTACTGTTTGCACCTGTGTCTTTTGTCAAATATGGCTGTTGGAAAAACCAGCCTTACCCAACGAGACTATATCCAGGACTTTCATGGTGTTCCCTGGTTCCTGGACTTTCTGTTGGTTGACAACTCATCCTCTGGGAGTTGTGGGTGTTTTAGAGCCTTTTGGGTAGCCTTTTTAAAACATCTCTGACCTGTGTAAGTTGGTGACATATTATCTATTCAATGTTTTAGGTGATACGCAAGGCATTCACCCAAACAGCCAGGTCTCTGGCCATCAAGCCAAGACAGCAGTGGGGTTCTGTGAGCACTCCTGGAAAAGCCCCTGAAGGGTCCACTGGGGGCCTCCCCAGTGAAGGCAAACATGTCCTGGGACTCTGGGTCTAAGGGGATGTTCAAGAAAGTTTTGTTATAGGACAGTCTATCGTGTTCCTACACAACCAGTTAATCTTTTGGGACTAACATTTGGGACTGCAGCATCCAAGAGTCACCTTAGGTTCTGGTAGTCAACCATCATCCTTTGGGTGCCATTAGGTTTTTCATCGGCCACACAGAGCTGCTGTATGGGTTCTATGTAGGACGCATGGTCCTCACCCTCTTTTTAGCCGCTGTTATCCTTCTGAATCTTCTTGGGAGATGTGAATCTATAGAATCTGTCTTGGGTGGGGTCATATACTGGTTCTCAGTTGACCCCCCAAAGGCTCTTACTGACCTTGCTCAGAGATGGAATTTGCTCTGCTGCTGCGCTGAATGCAGCTCCCAGGAGAGTGTCTCTCCCCAAAATGTGTTTTGGGATTGGAGAGATGTAGACCCACAGTGGCCTGAGTGGAGAATGCCTACTTTGTAACAGGAGGAATGCTCATCTCACAGAGATGGGCGGATGGGTCTCTGGATCTGTATTGGTAAGTCAGGGGCTCAGAAACCCAGAAACCATGAGGATCAGCAGGCAATGGAGAACGCTCAGCCCTGGAGGCACCAGAGTCAAAACTCTTTGTTTGAGGGAACCAGTGAATGGCACCACACTGAGAACTTTGCTTTCTTGTCGGTGTAGAGGTTGCAGTGCTCACCACCTTCTGTCCTTGGGTTTTTTCCTAGAGGCAGTGCCCAGGGGTTAGGATTAACCCTAGTGGCAAGCTGCTGCTCTGGCTTTAGGGCTTTTTAAAGTCTAAGGAGAACTGTGTTGGGCTATTTTCTTTTCAGATCTGTCCTTAGAAGATCTTGTCCGATTTGACTGTTGACATCCGTTTTGTTGGCTCTCCCCTTCTTTCTGGTCTCTCTTCAGGTTCCTCTGTTTTTGCCGAACTTCTCACCTGTGCTGTGCCAGTCATTGTCTCTACTTCCCCGATTTCATCCACGAAGCCCCATCCACGGGACCACAGGTGGGAAGCAGTGTCCTTCCATCCAGGCGGAGCAGCCTCGAGGGGCTTACCAAGCGTGTTGGCAATGAACGGGGTGCCATCCGGCAGGGGGACAGACAGGCAGCCACACTGGCAATCGTGCAACAAAGCCTGTGCCTTGCTTATAAGCCTCCAAGGCGGAGGACTCCCAGGCATCTCCCCTTCCCAGGGCCAGGATGATCCCGTCTCTCAGGGCACAGTCTGAGAGGAGTACTGTGACACTGCTAATCTTTTCTGCCTCACCTCCAGACAGAACCACCCATTGGCGTCTACCCTATAATCTTACCAGACAAGTACCTAAGGCCTCCTTCAGTTTCTGCCCAGAGTGGCTAACCAGATCAATTAACCCTGGCGAGCCACAGAGTTCACAGGCTCTTACCACCCTTACCAAACCCAAGTTTACCAGGCCAGAGAGTGGTCAAGGCACTCTGATTTTCGGTTAGGACACAGAACTCAGGGGACCTGGGGGACCCTACACTCCAAGTGCCCAGCTTTGGAGGCTTGGTCAGCTCTGCCACGTCCTCAGAAAATGCTGTGGTTTTACCAAGAAAGAGCCGGAGCCATATCAGAGAACAGAACATTTGGACAAAAGGGTTTGCTCAGTGGCTTTTGCCACATAGCTGGGGAAGAAGTAAATGCTATTTTCTTGCACAAGAAAACAAAACGGATTTGTGATTTTTGGCACTGCATTTGTCTTACTTCTTACCTAGAGCTAAATTAACAACATATATGACGATCCTAAGACCTTCAGAGAGCAAGAGGGGTTGGGTTCTAGTAGTCAAGAGGGGTTGAGCCACAGACAAGGCTGTGATAGGCATTAGCTGTTCCCTGGTCCTGAAGGGCAAGGACCCTGATGATATGCCCTGGTGTGCAAAAGGCTTCCCCACCACCCTCCGTTCTTTTCTTTGATCATCATCTTATAATTGTTAGAAGATTTTGTGGGGAGGGGTTGGCTGCAGAGGCACAAAGTGTGGCTGACAAACTCTAAATTCATACCACAGCTGTTGGCATTTAGGGGAAAAATGGGAAAATCAAGTTCTCAAAATAAAAAATTATGTCTCCAGAAAGAGTGAGTACTGAATGAGTATCTAGCCTTTTTATAGCCTTTCCTTCACTGTTAGATTAGCACTCAACCCTCTATCCCATTCCCAACTAGAATCTGCAAATATGTTTATTTCTGGCAATCCCCAATTTACAAGTGGATTGTCTTCCAAAAATCAGCTTGTAAATTCCTGTTTAGAACCTAGGGCATTCTCTCACAGTTACAACCTTGTAACTGGACTTCAGGGAGCAACTCTGGCCCACAAATGCTCACTTATGCCCACAATGAAGCTGAACTACAATGTGAATGATTCTGTTATCAGTTCTAATGTCTGGAGTAGGGGGCAAGAGGATCTGGATTAACTGGAAGCAGAGAAAGCAAAGAAGAAAACAGGAGTTTCCTTCGGACAGTTGTAGGGCAAGATTTAGGAAAATGTTTAGAATGGAACGGCATGTGGATTTCACAACTTCTTATGTCTTTCATTCTTCTTCCTTCTGAGTATCCCTTTCCTCTCCTGTTGTCAACACCCCTGGCTGAAGAACTCAACTGGACCTGCTAATGTCTCTCAATGTGTTTGACTCGAGCTACACCAAGTGTGAGAAGCTGGTATCTCCAGGGAAGGACTCTGATGGCACTACTTCAGCTGGGAGCCATCCTGCCCCGCTCCTGGTGCACATTTTAAAAATGGGATACTTTTGGTTGAGCACAGTGGCTCATGCCTAGAATCCCAGCACTTTGGGAGGCCAAGGTGGGTGGACTGCTTGAGCCCAGGAATTCGAGATCAGCCTGGGCAACATGGTGAAACCCCGTCTCTACAAAAAAAAAATACAAAAATTGGCTGGGCGTGGTAGTGTGTGCCTGTAATCACAGCTACTCAGGAGGCTAGGGCAGGAGGATCTCTTGCGCCTGGGAGGTGGTTACAGTGAGCTGCTATCACGCCACTGCACTCTGGCCTGGAGACAGAGATCCTGTCTCCAAAAAAAAAAAAAAAAGAAAAGATAAAGAAGATACTTTTAAAAGCAACTGAATTACAGACTGAAAGAGTTTCAAATGTGTGCCTTGCAGAGACCATGTCTTTGTGTCGGGGAAGCCCAGCATCTACACTGAAGCTGCACAGCTAGCTAGCCTGTTCCTGCTCTTCAGATTCTCTGTTTTCTACATTCCAACGGACAGTTCATTTGAAAGTGGCAGGGGACATTGGTGGGGGAGGGGAGGGCAGCTGTCCACTTCCATCTGGGGTCTTCAACCCTTGACTGCCTGTGAGACTCTCCTGGGGAGGTTTAAAATCCAGATACCCACAGTACACTTCAGCCAGATTCAATCAATCAACATCTTAAAAATCCAGATACCCATAGTACACTTCAGCCAGATTCAATCAGTCAAGATCTGTTAAAAACCCAGATACCCACAGTACACCTCAGCCAGATTCAATCAATCAACATCTTAAAAATCCAGATACCCACAGTACACCTCGGCCAGATTCAATCAATCAACATCTTAAAAATCCAGATACCCACAGTACACCTCGGCCAGATTCAATCAATCAATATCTTAAAAATCCAGATACCCACAGTACACCTTGGCTAGATTCAATCAGTCAAGATCTGTTAAAAACCCAGATACCCACAGTACACCTCAGCCAGATTCAATCAATCAAGATCTGTTAAAAATCCAGATACCCACAGTACACCTCGGCCAGATTCAATCAATCAATATCTTAAAAATCCAGATACCCACAGTACACCTCGGACAGATTCAATCAGTCAAGATCTGTTAAAAACCCAGATACCCACAGTACACCTCAGCCAGATTCAATCAATCAAGATCTGTTAAAAACCCAGATACCCACAGTACACCTCAGCCAGATTCAATCAGTCAAGATCTGTTAAAAACCCAGATACCCACAGTACACCTCAGCCAGATTCAATCAATCAACATCTTAAAAATCCAGATACCCACAGTACACCTCGGCCAAATTCAATCAATCAACATCTTAAAAATCCAGATACCCACAGTACACCTCGGCCAGATTCAGTCAGTCAAGATCTGTTAAAATTCCAGATGCTCACAGTACACCTAGGCGAGATTCAGTCAATCAAGAGCTGTTAAAATTCCAGATACTCACAGGACACCTCAGCCAGATTCAATCAATCAAGATCTGTTAAAAATCCAGATACCCACAGTACACCTCAGCCAGATTCAATTAATCAAGAGCTGGAGCCCCGGGTCTTCAACTAGGAACACAGGAGCCTCGTTTTATTTAGAAGGTAAAAAGCAGAGTTATGCCAGGATGGCTTCAATAAAAAGTGCAAGTGTAGAAAGTATAAACAAAAATCTAAAATACATTTTAAGTAATCTACATTTAAAATACTTTAAAATTCTGGTCTTTTAATATAAATAGTAATATGTAAAAATAATTGGAATATTCCATATTTAACTACCAAAATCACTTGTGCTACCCCTACCCTTACTCATCCAATCTTACTACTTCCAGACGCCACAACCAACCAGCTTACCCGTTAGGTTAAGGAACAGAAAAATCATTCAGTTAAGTAAAAATAAATAAATAAATCCATATACCCACCATTTAATTGTATACTTGAGGTTTGGTTGACTGACTGTGCTATCGTCTAGGAAAATGGTAGAGCAGGAGCTGTATTTCCTCGCTATTTGTCCTGTAGGATGCTAGAAGACAACAGCAACAAGATTAATTACACAGGGTTCAGAATTCTTCCAAGAAACATGATCCCCTAACTGGAGATAAGACCACAGAGGAAAAATGTCTTAGCAAGAAATGTCAACACTACCACCAAGAACAATACAAAAGCACTTTATTCATAAAATGAACTTCTTCGCTCTTCCGTATATAAAAGTCACCATGACCACACCTAGCGCCTAACTTCCTGCAACAGGAGAACAGTAAACTCTTGCAATCAAGCATCAAAAAGTATGTTTCAGAGTCCACAAAAATCGCCTGCCCCACGGCTTGCATGAAACGTGGGATCTACTGGCTCACTACACTAATAAAAGCCTGCAATTTAGATGGTGGCCTGGTTTTATGCACTAAGATCAAGACAAGTGTCCACTGTACCCATTTTCCCTACTCTTGAAATACAGTTGATTTAGGGGCCATAGAAAATGCAGCCAATGTTACTTTAGAATCTCCTGGTTCATCTGCTTGAATTTCAGCAGGTAAAGTTATAAAAAAAAATTGTTCCCTTGTTAAGGACAAAATAACTTTTAAAGGGGAAGATTTTCTGACACTTTTGAAAATACAACCAATGAATGACCTTTAAGTAGTTGCTTGTGTGGTCTTATGACTGGTTCTTTCGTAACTGTACAAGTTTTGAGCTCTCTGGAGAACATTAGAATAGAATTACTTCTAGAAGGTACTGGCAAAGTAAACAGAATTTATATTACACACTGATGACAACTAGTTGAACACTAAATAGATTTCTGGTAACAGTAGGACAATATGATTAGTACACATCAATCTGGATAGTTCCTCATCAAAAGCAAACTAGAAAAAAAAAATTATGCAAACAAGTTTCCACTTACCTGATGCTATGTTGAATATCTAAGTGTCATTTTTCAGCAACAAGAAAACGAATCCTTTGGGGATCACAAACTCATCTCCCTGACCTGCCTGCCTGCATCACACCCTGGGTATACACAGTTTACGAATTTAGTAAAGGAAGCCTCAAGGTTAGAGACCAAATGCCCTGTTCAACATCTGAAAATTTATTTCCCATTTAATAAGGTTTCCTCAGTAATAAGGAAAATGTGAAGCAGCCTGAGAAATATGTAAACAATGTTATAAACAGAATCTCTTCTCAAAACTAGACAACAAATGATACTAGTTACTTCTTTGGGGATCCAATTTCCATAATCACAGCTAGGGGACACTGCGCTGCTGAAGCACCCTGACCTCGGAGCCCTGATCTCACACCGACAGCAGCACAAGGAGTCAGAAGGAAAGAACCACAACCAGGAAATCCAGTAGGTAAGGCCTTTCCCCAGAGCTCTCTCCTTAGGCTCACACTCAAGTGCCTGTGTGGGGACAGGACATAGAAAATGCTTGTGAAATTTAAGTCTCAAGTCAAATGTCAGTTTTCACATGGCATTTAACATCTATCAAATGAATCAAAACATTCCATTAAGACAATCCAGACATTAAAAATAATTCTCTTCCTTTTTTAAGCTCTTGTAGCAATCACATGTAAGTCATAAAAGACACAGTAAAGCCTCAGACTGTAATAAAAGCTATTACTATAGGTGGTCAACTAATAATGCTTAAGAAGTTTTCCCTACAGATGTAAAATCTACAAACAAAAATCTACGTTTAAAACAGCTCTTATATTTAACATTAAAAGCCAGGAATTAATCAAATTTTTTCCAGTGTTAATTTTTAGAGCTATGGGATAACTTTAGAAATCCCAACAATGAAGGAAAAAGAGAGTAGTATTTCATTTGTGTTTCTTGTGGGGTTTGAATTGTTTCCTCTGTTGCAAACTCCTTTCAGATTAAAATGTAATGGGACTTGGAAAGAATAAATGGTTTCCCTGAGAAAATGTAAGCCATGAAGTCGGAAAAAGAAGAGTGACGCACATGGGTGAGGATACAGACAATGTCCCCTCATAATCTAGGAAGTGACCTTTGTGAGCTGATGTGCCCAACACCCCTGTGTATGCACCATCCCTAAGGCTCAGAAGGTTAACTCAAAGCCTGCTACACGAAGAGACCCTGCCCTGGCCTGAGAACTGCCCCAGCTGCAGGTCTGAGCACCCCAGAACTAACGACTGATCTGCCAAAGCTCTCGATCCCAGTGGAATGCCAACTCAGCTTTCAAACTATTTAACAACGTTGAAACTGAATAAAAATCCCAAGTATTGAGTTATGAAGATTTTGGTTTCCGAGTGGTTTCAACACTCTACATACCATTTAGGCACTAAGTCATCTGTTGACTGTCAGGACTACAAGACTCGTAGAGTGTGAATTTCTCTTGATCTGAACCCCACATCTAAAAAGCTGAAGTAACTGTAATCCTTCCACCAGAAACGCTCTTGACCCCAGGGCTGTCTCTGTTTTCTGTTTTGAACTGCTCCTCTCAGGCTGTGGCGGAGGAAAGATGGTACACCTGCTGTGCAGCACCAACCAACAACTGACGGATGCCTGACCCCTGGGAGCAGCACGGGAGCAGCCCTCAGAACAGAACATGCTAATTTGATGGTTTTAATAAACACATGTGTGTCAGATACTTCTCAGTGTTACTCAAAATGTCTCATTAATGTATTGCTCCATGTGTCTGAAAAATTGGTATGCTTGTATATGTGTGTGCATGTGCACACACAGACCCTCCCACTTAGGTTCCTGTCTTTGCCAGTAAATGACATGGCAAAGTGATTCGATGGAGAAACAGCAGGGCACGACTGGCAGTTAACCTGACTTGGACATAACTAGCTGCGTGGCCAGGGCAAGTTACCTGGCCTCCCTCTCTGCCCCTCAGTTTCCTTAGCTGTAAAACAGAGATGAAAATGACAGGAGTGCCTGAGTTAGTATTTGTAAAGCACCTTCAGCAGGGTGAGCGTGTGGGAAGCACCTGTAATAACTGTTCAGTAGAAACTGCATTCAACAGGTCAACAAAGCAATGGGGATGTTTTTTATGCCTAATGTCTACAACATTTTGGAAAAACATAAAAGGAAATGTCTAAGGCAATGTTTTACCTGCAAAGGATGGGCATCACCCTCTAGACAACTCAGAAAGATTGTCCCGAAAATAACAAGTGTGTCAGTGAGAGCGCAGATATTACAGAGTCAACCATGAACTGCTTAGAAGGGAAGCCTGATGAATGAGAAGCCCAATTTCAAATTGTTCTAAAGAAATAAAATGTATATCTTTGAAATAATGTGAACCTTACAGATTACGTTATGAATATGTAGAATAATAGAATTTTAGAGCTAGACTGAAGCAAGGTCATTTAGTCCACCGATTCACAAAATGTCTATACTACAAAATATGATTCACATCAAGGTCCAAGACTATACAAAAACTGTTGAATGATATATTTAAGAAGACTTTACTGAAGAATTATCATTTGTCCCAAATAATGAGATTATCCACTTAGATAATGCCAATACTGACATCTGTCGGATACAAAGATACATGAGACACACACGTACATGAATGAACACACAATCAAAGCGCAGGATGAAGATGAGGAGGAGGCAGGGATAAGACTTCCACGGGACCTCCCACAACAACCCGCAGTTTTTCTCCCAACTATTTCAACTTTTCCCACCCACGACACCTCCTCAAATCTTCCACCCATCGCCATGCTGAGCTCCCCACAGGGAGTTCCAATCACAGAACCCAGGGGTCCCCGGGCAGCACCCCTCACCTCCTCGCTGCTGCTTCTCGGCAAATCTGTCACGCCTCCCCCTACCTGGAGTAGAAGCCCTAACTCTCTCAAGGCCAGAACTCCTGAGTCCCTCTGCTTCTTCAGAATGTCCTTCTGAATTGGCTCACCCTCCACACTTCCTCCCGATTCACAAAAACCTCTAAGTTCGCTATGTAGATGGGTCCTCTGCAGTCCTCTTGCTAATGTGATATTTGAATGGAAGCTTTTTCTTCCTGGGATTTCCTCCTAGCTTTCTTTGCCCCATCTTTCTGGCTACTCAGTCTCAGTCCCTTTGTGAACTCTGCTTCTCTCAATTTCACTGGATGCGACCGTCTTTTCTTCTTCGTCTAAACACTTTCCCAGGGGACCCTTACCCACTCTCACTAATTCAACTTCCTTCTGCTCTCTGATGAGTCCCAAATCCTTCCTCTCTGGCCCCAACTTCTCCTGAGCTCACTATTGCCTGGTCGACACCTCCATCTCAATGTTTTTCATGGGCACCTCAAATGCCAACCCAATTTGTTCCTCTAATCTGTAATGGCTTAAAACCAGAAATCCACTAAATATTCTTGAATCTTATTTTCCTTTCTGTTGATCTCCTTGTATCAAGTGCTATCGATCCTACTCCTAGTACACTTCCACATCCTCCTCTTTCCTGCACCGATCTAGCCACTATCTGGCATATGAACACCAAGTGGACTTTCACCCGTATCATTGCAGTAACCACCTTGCCTCCAGGCTAGCTCCTCTTCAAACCATTCTTCAAGTGCCACTGTCACCTTAATGCAAAGCAAATCAGATCATGTCACCTCCCTGCCTAAATAGTTCCAAGGTTCTCCACTGGGGAGAGGCACATGAGTCAACTCTCCAACTCTCCAGGTTCACTGCTCATTTTCTCCTTCCCTGAACACCACACTCAGACATAATTCAAAGATGAAATGAATAATGGCCACTTTTATTTAACAGCCATCAAGCATGAGCCCAGTGTTCTGGGTTACTTTACATGTATTCATTTATAGCTCACTAGCATTTAGAGCCCTGCAATGCAGGCAGAATTCCCATTTTACAGATAAGGAGATCAGAGAAACAAAGTAGCATTTCCAACACCAAATCTGAGACACCAGAACTTAAAGCCATGTTTGTCTGACTCCCAAGTCCATGCCTTCCTCCCTGGGGTTCTGCAGCGCTTCCCTTGAGCTGTGCTCTCCTAACCTTTCTTGTGCAATACCCTGAAGGCCTTTTCCCTTCTTGACTCCACTCATCCTTCAGCACTCTGCTGACCGTGCTTCCTCTATATGTCTTCCCACCACCAGACTACCTGGGCTGGGAAGCGCTGTGTGTTCTATGTCTGTGTTTGCCCTCCACAGCACCAGTAACTCTCCACTGTCATTTCCAGCTCACTTGTCTATGTTGTCTCTAGGGTCTATATTGCAGGTGTCTTGGAGGTAGAGACTGGATAATTTACTTGAATCAGCAAATGAGGAACAGCTCCATCCTGGGACTAGAGTGCTCCTGGCCCCCAACTGTGGGAAGTCATCTGCCTCCATGATGGCACAGGGTCCTCTCTGAAGGAAACCACAGCAGTTGTGTTACGGCAGAAAGGGGCGCGCCGTGTGGTGATGACCTGGTGGCAGAAGCCTGTGCTGTTAGGCAGTGAAATGCTGACACATGCAGATGTATGAAGTGGGGCGTGGCAGGAAGAACAAGGAGCCAAGTTCACGTGGGTGAGACACTCCAGACAGGTGGGGCAGGAGCATGGTGGAGTCAGAAAGCCCAGTGCTCCCCTGCAGCTCCACCACTGGTGAGCTGTGTAAATGTGGACAAGGTACCTACAGAGGATAATCACACATCCTGGCTTGCTCAGCACAGCCCAAGTTTGTCCCTGTTGTTCTAGAATAACCAATAACAGTACCCCCTTTCATAATCAATTAAAATGTATAAGCCTATCACCTTAGGCTTAGCCTCCCCAAGCTTCAATGTCTTCACCTATAAAATTCAGACACAGAGCCTGCCCTTCATCGTGGTGCCATGAGGACTATATGGAACAACACCTGTAAAGTGCTTAGCATGTAGATGAGCTCAATAAATATTAAGTCACTTAACACTTGAGTCTCTAGGTTTTAACTTCCCATTTTCAATGACTGTCTTATTTCTTCTTAGAAAGGTTAGAATTTTTAAAAAGCAATAAATAATGTAAGGGCCAGGCATGGTAGCTCCTGCCTATAAACCCAGCACTTTGGGAAGCCAAAGTGGGAGAATCAATGGAGCCTAGGAGTTTAAGACCAACCTGAGCCACGCAGCAAGACCTCATCTCTACAAAAAAATAGAAATAAATTAGCTATGTGTGGTGATGTGTGCCTGTGGTCCCAACTATTCAGGAGGCTTAGGCAGGAGGATCTGTTGAGCCCAAGAAGTCAAGACTGCAGTGAGTCATGACTTTGCCACTACACTCTACCCTGAGTGACAGAGTAAAACCCTGTCTCATAAATAAAATGAGGTAATATTATTAGAGGAAAAGAAGTAGTAAAGAGTTGTGGAAGAAAGTGATATAAATGAAATCTCTAAGTATGAAAGCTCCACAGTTTTTTTTAATCTTAAGAACAGCAAACTCTGACCTTGATACAGGAGGCAGGTTTCTGTATGCAGCCTCCTCAGGTCACAGAGAAAGGACATTTGTACTGGCACTCCTTGACTAGGAATGAATGAAAGGCCTGCTGGAGCATAGAAGCAGAGGGGAGGCTGGGTTGCGCGATCACACCTGCCACCTGCTGAACTCCCAGCTCAGTCTCCACAAAACTATAAAGGACACTTACTTTGCAGAGGTGTCTTTGCCTTATTCACACAGCTAATACAGGGTGGAGTGGAAGTCAGAAACTTTGTGTGGAATTCTGAAGCCTGTGAAGCCCAGAGCACTGATCAGCAAGAGCAGGTGTGCTCACAGGTGGATGCTCACGTGTGGAAGCCAGGCTGGGAGAGAGGAGATCACCATCAACATTTTTCCAAGACTACCAGGGGCCACAGGGACACAAAGACAAAAAGCGAAGCTAAGAAAAAACCTTCCTCTCTTACCTCAAAGTGTTCACAAACTAATGTTTCATAGAAAGAAAAAGAAGGTGCAGGTTAGGCACAGTGGCTCATTCCTGTAATCCCAGCACTTTGGGAGGCTGAGGCGGGTGGACCACCTGAGGTCAGGAGTTCGAGATGAGCCTGGCCCACATGGTGAAACCCCATCTCTACTAAAAATACAAAAATTAGCCGGGTGTGGTAGTGCATGCCTGTAGTACCAGCTACTGGGGAGACTGAGGCAGGAGAATCGCTTGAACCCAGGAGGAGGAGGTTGCAGTGAGCTGAGATCACACCACTGCGCTCCAGCTTGGGTGACAGAGCAAGACTCTGTCTGCACCTCCCTTCCAAAAAAGGGTACAGCTTTCAGGAGGATCCATTTTTTTTTTTACAGCAAGACTAAAGTAGAAGGCGAACAGTCACGGAGTTAAGAACAAGGTGAACCAAACCATTCTCTATGAAAGCGGGAAAATAAACCAACTATGGATCTTAGAACAAACACAGGGAAAATGCCAACTTTATGGTAGAATTCTGCTCTGTAGAATGTATTTGACCACAAAAAGAAATGAAGTTCTGAGATACATGCTACAACATGGATGAACCTTAAGAACATTATGCTAAGTGAAAGCAGTCACTCACAGGCCACGTATTATATGATTACATTTATGTAAAATATCTAAAACAAACAACTCTACAGAGACAAAAAGCAGACTAGCAGGAAGAAAAAAAGTAGACTAGCAGGGAAGCAAAAAGTAGACTAGCAGGGAAGGGGAAGGAGTAGGAATGACTGCTAATGGGCATGGGGTTTCTTTGGGGGTGATAAGCGTGTTCTAAAATTGTGATGATGGTTGCACACCTCTGTGGTTATACTAAAAACCACTGAACTGTATGTTTAAAAAGCTGAATTTTGCATGTTAATTGCATAGCAATAAAACTTACTTTAAAAAATAAGTTCCTTCATTAGAAATTAAAAAGTCAAAGACCAAGGTCAAGGAAAAAAAAACCCATGGGATAGACTGGAATTGGAAACTTAAAGTAACAGTATGAATTCATGATTTATGACATGTCTGTTTCCTAACCACACCTGCTAAATGGGTCTAAAAGCAGTAATACCCCAGTAGCAATGAGCACACATGGTGTCCAGATCTTGGTTCTAATACTGTTTGCCACTAAAAGGAATCAGGACTCCCTGGCTATCCAGGACTGAGGCAGAGGAGGTAAAAGAGCCTCGAATATCTCATTGTGCCAAAGAACAAAGGAGTTCTCAAAACAAAACAAAACAAAAGGATAGGGCGTATCACGAGAACACAAAACCAGTCTTAAAAGACCGCCACTACCCAAATCTAGGACAATGTGAGCATCAAAATATTCAAGCACAGTCATGAACTAGGTATCACTGAAAAAGCAGAAATCCAAGAGTCTGTACCAAAAATGGATAGATGGATGGACAGAGAGATGGACAGATAGGAACAGAAGGCTCCGCCTTGAAGCAGAACAACTACTGACAAATGGAGAGGAAGTGTGGTAGAAAGTGTGGCTGGAAAACCACCATTTTGTAAACAAAATAATAAAGATTTGTTCAGGCAAGCCTGATCAACAGAGCTAAATCTGGAGGTGGGGATAAACTGCAGGATATCTACATGGTCTTAAGGTGCCTGCCCATAGATTGCTTGTTAGTTGCAAAGGGGAAGTGAGTAAACAGACAGTGGGGAATCCAGACAGCACCTTGCCTGGTGATCAAAATCAACACCACAAGAGTCAGGCAATACTGCCTGCCTCCTGATTCGATGCCCTGAAAGGGGCAAGGGAACATTCTACGTAGTACTCGGCTGTAAATGTTTAACTGAGTCTTTCAGGCAAATGCAAAATGAGATATGTTACATTGTTATTATAAAAAACAAACAAACAAACAGAACAAACTGGCCCTATATTCTTCAACAGTGTCATTGTTCCGAAAGACTGAGAAAGGCTGAGGATCTGCTACAGATTAAAGGGCATTGAGGGTGCATGCCAACTAAATGCCATGTGTCAGCCTAGACTGAAACCAGTGTCACAGAAAAACATGCTGTAGCAGACATTTCGGAGCCACTTAACACAGCTGGAATATGGTCAGTTAATTCGAAGAAATATCAATGTTAAATTATTTATTTTGACAATATGGTGGTTACACAGAGAACAGCCTTGGTCTTAGGAAACACACAGTGGAGTATTGGGGGGAAACACAGAATGCAGACAACCTACTTCCAAGCAATTCAGAAAAAATAAAGACAATGATCAAGGATGTGTAGAATGTGAGAGAACACTGTTTAAAACTGGTGAATCTGAGTAAAGGGTAGATGAGAGTTTTCTGTATTATTATTATTACAATTATTCTGTAAGTTTGAAATAAAAGTTAAAACATATATAGGTCTACACACATATATACACATATACACACAAACACACACACAAACACACACATATGTATATATAAAGTCAAAGAACAGATTATAACACAAAGCTAAGGGAAACAGAATCTGCTTCTTCAAGGACTTTTCTGACAAGGCCCCTGCTTCAAATAGAAGGCTCCTTCATAGAGTTCACTTTATTCCTTTCTTCTCTCTACTCGAGAAGTCCCTGAGCAAGGTCATGACGTTGAAAACTGAGGCGGTTAGGAGAGCAATGAAGTGACAAACAGAATGGCACAGTGACGAGGCCCTCAGTCCCTGCCCAGCTAGCAGGACTGGCTGTGCTTCCTCTACCCCCAGGAATGGCAGCAATGGACAAGAGTCAGTGACTGACTAAAATGAGAACAGCTCCTTCCCCACACGCAGCAGTGTCTGACCAATGTGAAAACCAGGCAACTGTGGTCAAGCACTTGGGCTGGCTAGTTAAGGGATGAGATCCTAACACTATATACAAAAACTCAGGGCTTCTAACAACAACTTCCATGGAGAATACGCCGTGAGTTCCTAGGATAAATCATAACATCAGCTCAGCATTCCCTTCACTCGGGTGTCTTGACAAGGCAAGGGAGCTTTCAAAGTGACGTTCCACAAAGGCACTAGGGAAGCAATTCCACTTGACAACTGCCCTGTATTTGAACAGACCATTATACTTTAAAAGTGCCACTTCCTTTGTGACTCATAACAAGTGACAGGATGAAGGAGGGGAAGAAGGGGTGAAGAAGAAACAGAGGTAACAAAAAGAAAACATCCTCCGCAAACATAACCAACACATTCAAGGAAAAACTGATGGCCTACACAAACTTCTCAAAGGTACCAGTATTTCCGTGTGTGCAACATTATCATTTCTAGACATTCTGCAAATGGAAGAAAAAACAAAGAAGAGAGAAAATAACACAACATCTACCCGATTTCAACATCCCTGGTCAAGCAGAACAGGTGGTCTGAGAAGCAGAGCATCTAAGTTTCCTTTAGGGATGGGAAAATCCTGTACTCTCCATTATTGCTGCTACTTTTCTATAAATTTGAAATTACTTCCAAGTAAAATCTGGATTTCTTCAATCTTACTGGATTTTTAAATTTTTTACTGATATTAACACTGAGTCTTCTTTCACATCCTCCAAGCATATGGCATTAATGCTAACACAGCAGCTCCTCAATAAACTCTCATACTATTAAGAGCAAATCTTCCAGGGGCAAAAGCAAGATTCTGAATGTTTTAAATTTCAATTCCTAGATGTAGCTCACTGCATTACTTTAGACTTACAGATGAAGCCTATAACCAGAATAGACACCATTTTACAAGAAATCCTATTCCTACCTCACTCAAAGCTAAAAGGCAGAAATCAATTTGGAATTGAACTACATTAAGAGAAGCAAACTATTCAAGTCGGTTTTCCCAAAGGGAGCCGAACAGAATATACTCCTCCCAGAAAATCCTGGTCTTCATGATTATGAAAAAACTATATCCATACTCTAAATAGTAGCAAGACTTTCATTAGTTTTGATACTGAGCCTGGAAAATTAAATCAAATTTACCTAAACTCCAATGGGCAATAATCATGATACAATATATGACTATGGTGTTATAATTGGGCTGCAAATCATTACCTCCTTTGAGTCAAGTAGGTCTGGAATTATGACTCATCCTAGGAGATAAGAGAATTGAGACGTCAAGATGTTTCCAAGATTGCCCCATTAACAGGTGGCAGAATGAGGGCTTGAACAAAGTTTCTTTTGGCTCTGAGTCCCGCTAATGATATGACTCTTGCGTCACTGATAAGCAACTCTCCCTAGTTGCTTTACTTCCTCACAAACTTTCCTGAACTATCACCAGACTCAGTGTTGAGACAAATGCTTTGGATTTTTTGAGGATGACACGACACAGAATCCCCAGTCTGGCTTTCTCGTTTCAAAGTGCACCTATGGCAAACAAGACAAAGGAAGCTGACTATTCAACTCCTGATTCATTCTGTTTTCATATCCTTTTTTAACTTCTTAGAATAATCCATTCATTTTTGGTATGCTATCACCAGGTGGCAGGAAGATACCATAGAAAAATTAGGCTAAGGTAAAAGGCATGCATTCTCTCTGAGTTTCAGGAGTGATTTTTTTTTCAGAGTGATTCTTAACTCCAGCCACCTACAATGTCACCCACAATCTACAATCAGAGATTTTTACACTTTAATTAAAAGATTCATTAAAATAGTTAACCTTTTTTTTTTTTTTAAAAAAAAAAGGCAAAGTCAAAACGTCAGCAAACTTTAAATAAAGTATAAACTTTAAATAAAGCCCTTTCACAGCCTTTTAAAAATATGTGTATCTTTCATATGTATTAAATTGTCCTAGCTGAGCACAGTGGCTCATGCCTGTAATCTCAGCACTTTGGGAAACTAAGGTGGGTGGATCACCTGAGGTCAGGAGTTCAAGACCAGCCTGGCCAACATGGTGAAACCCCATCTCTACTAAAAATACAAAAATTAGCTGGGTGTGGTGGTGCATGCTTATAATCCCAGCTACTTGGGAGGCTGAGGCAGGAGAATTGCTTGAACCCAGGACAAGGAGGTTGAAGTGAGCCAACACTGCCCTAATGCACTCCAACCTGGGCGAGAGAGTGAGACTCCATCTCAAAACAAAAACAAAAAAAACCAAAAAACTTCCTATAACTGTTCACTTTAATTACACCTAAAACATAGGTGCTGATTAGGATATTAATCTTTATAATATATTCACCCTGATTGAACTTGCTGTCAAAACATCCAAAGTAGTTTGTTTTCAAATGGTTTCAAGCTTTAAAACCTATAATAATTCCTTGAAATGTCATCTCTTTTCACTTAATCCTCTGAGTCTCTCTTGGCTGTTCTGAGCCAATTAAAGGCCCCTCTCATTTTCCAGCCTGGGGTTTCATTCTCTACTGCCCCATTCCCTGGAGAATGTCCTGGGTCAAAGTCCACTCTTTTCACTTGCTCATTTGTGTTGTTTGCTGGAAGCCAGAAAAACCTTACTCTTCTCCACCTGCAGGAGGTTATTTCCCCTGCAGTTATCATGGTCCTGGGAGTAGAGGTGAACACCCCCCTTGTCTTGGATGAGTTACCTACACATCTGCATTCATTTCTCTTAAATAGTAGCCTCTTTGTAGGTTATCTTAGCAATATGTACTAAGTGGGTTCTTCAGAAACTTGAAAGAGAAAGAAACAACATCCCTCATAATAAAGCAAATAAAAAAATGAAATGGTATAATAAGGTCAAAGAATAACTGTCATTCCCAAGTTCAGAAACAGACTAAATGATGAATTTTAGTTGAGATCCTTATTCAGAAGTGAACCCTAGAGACTGTCCCATACAAATTTAATTATAAATGTTATCTCTAACTTCAGATAAGCAAGCTAAACCACCTCTGTCACGTGGGAACTGGTGTTACTATCCGAGGTGCACAGAGGGTTCGACCTAAGTGTGGCGCTGAAGCCAGACCACCTGGGACTCGATCCCAGCTCCACCATCCACTTGGCTAACTTCTCTGTGCCTTGGTCTCCTCATCTGTAAAACAGTAATACTAAATTGCACCTACCTAGCATGGCCATTGTGCTAACTAAATAAGTCCATTAAACCAATTACAGCAGAGCTTGGCAAACACACTTTAAATCACTTAGCAGATGGTACTGATTATTATTACTGCTCATCCTTTCTCCACTGTTCTAACTTACTATTCCCAAGTTTCAAAACCTGAAAAGTACAGCTGCTTTATTAGCCTAATTGAATCTGTAGGTAATTTCACTCAAATGATATTTTAGCTGGTTAGACTGGCACACTCCCACAGCTTTTCCCAGCGTGGCAGGACTGATGGCGCTCATTTGCAGCAAGGTCTGTTCACAGTTTGGAGGGTCATGCTGCTTGTTACAGGGTCATCTGTTACATAAGAAACTTAGCACCCAGATTTCTTTTCTATAGGAACCGGTGCATTTGCAGAGATCTCAACAACTGTGTGATTTCACTCTGTGTCAGCAGATATAATTTTACAGAGATTTGAAGGCTAGGCTGGGTTTCAAAAGATACTGTGAGAATGCATGGCCTCTCATTCTAATCCATGTGCTGGGTGCAGCACATGTGTACGCAAGTGTCTGGCAGGTGCCAGGACTGTGCAGGACACAAAATGGCAAGGCTAAATGTGTGCCTGGGGGGTAGGGGGGTGTTAAAGGAGGTATGCAGATTAGAACTGTGGGAGCATACCTCTGTATCATCAGCCGAAATGAGAACAGAGCAGCACAGACAAACTCCTAGCCTGCTCTTTCTTCAATGCACCTTCCATGGAGCTGCAGTGAACAGGAAAGATGGCCTGGATGCTGTTCCAGCTCTTCTCTTTCCCTTGCAAGCTCCTTGGCAGATGTGCTAATGAGTGTAATGAGTGGGAAAGCATTCAAGTGCACACAGCAGGCAAAGAAATGAAAGCAAGGATTTAGAGAATGCATTCCAATCACTCGAATTTTCATATCCAGGTATATACTGCTTTCAGAAAAAAAAAAGCATGACAATTTTCACATTTTCCTCATGACACAGATTGCAATTTCACAGATGCTTTACACGAATGTTTTGAAATTTAAGAAGCTGAGGGAAAAGTCATGGACTGCTTTAAGAGTCTGCTAAAAACTATAAGCCCTCTGACCCTTAGAAAACTGTATATGCGCATATATATAAACACTACTACAAATAAGTCATCAGTCTCTAAGGTGCAGCATCATGTCCCTTGAGTATATGGGCCTAGCTTATGAATTTCTTTCCAACTGCATTTTGTCCATACATTCAAAGGGCAGAGAATACAATATTATGGCTTTAAGTCTCTTTAATACACAGCTTTAGGGCCACGTATTTCAAAATCTGCAAACACATATATGCAGACAGTCTAAAAATCCTGAGAAAGACCCTTGTGTGGCTCTGTTTTTAGAATGAGGACTTAGAGGATACTTATTCTGATAATTTACACCTGTTTCATCATTCCATCCCTCTTGGGGAGTTTTTTTTTCCTAAAGGGGCATATTTCTATATTTCTTTTCTTTTCTTTTCTTTTTTTTTTTTGAGACAGAGTCTTGCTCTTGTGCCCCGACTGGAGTATGATGGCATGCACTCAGTTCACCGCAACCTCCCTCTCCCGGGTTCAAGCGATTCTCCTGCCTCAGCTTCCCAAGTAGCTGGGATTGTTACAGGCTTGCGCCACCATGCCCAGCTAATTTTTGTATTTTTAGTAGAGACAGGGTTTCACCATGTTGGTTAGGCTGGTCTTGAACTCCTGACTTTAGGTGATCCACCTGCCTCAGCCTCCCAAAGTGCTGGGATTACAGGCATGAGCCACTGCGCCCGGCCTGAAGGGGCATATTTCTAAGGAGAAGAAGGGGTGGCTAGGACTTGCCTGGTCCATAGCGTGTAGGGTGAGGGCTGGAGCCAGTCGGCTACACCTTTGCTCAAGGAAGAGGGATCAAGTATCTCAACGGGGCACCTGCATCTGGCCACCAGGCAAGGCAGATGTGGCTAAGAATGGCCAAAAGACTACAGCGAAATGTTTGAAAATCTTTTTTAAGTTTAGGGTTATCAAGTTTATCCTCATTCTTGGAGCATCAGAACATGCAGACTCTAGTGGACCCACAAACAACAAATGGGAAAGTAGAGTGTGAGGACAGAGAGCCTCATGGAAAACAATTATGTTGTTATTCAAATGGAACTAAGCTACAAGAGAAAGAGTGATTTGGGGGTGAGCATAGAGGAAGGAAAGGATTCGAAATTGAAATGTAGTGGCTTTCACTCGGACTTGCTGGGTGGTGTTTGACATGGTATTGTTCACACACATCATCCCATGAACAACAGTGGTCTAGGGCTTCTGGAAAAACATTTGGGACAGTAGACAAATACTGGGTGATGCTTGTCCAATTACAAATCAAACTAAGCATAAGTACACTGCAACGTTCTTCCAAGTATCTACAAAGCACATGAGCCATTTTCATCCATTACAGACACAGTTATTTCAGCTCTTTACACTGTACAGTCATTATGAAAAACACAGGGAGACAGCTTCACTTACATGGTTAATGAAGAGACTCTTGCGTTTTTCTCTCACTGTGAAAACAAAAGATGCAACAGAAATGTTATATGCCTGCATGCCAACCCCTCACAGGTGGCTGAGGACTGGGCCTCTTTGTCATGGTCCCATCCTTCCACCAACCAACATACCCACTTGCTCATTTATCAAACATAAAAATATGGGACGTGCACAAATGCAGATCTGAATGAACCTGGCTCACAGAGGGAAATATACATCCATTTAAACAACAGTACCCTAACAAAATAAGTGCAGCTGAAACCAATTAAGGAGTAACAGATTTCCATTAACTGAATAAAAAGTAATTAGTAAATCTCATAAAACTCATATGCATCTATTAGTTTAACAACATTAACAAATAATAGAACTATTTGTTCCCAACCCTACCAGACCCATAAAGCTCCACAGTATATAGGGGAAATATAAATAACAGGATCTAGAAAGCATCGAGATGCAGGCAGACGATGTACATCAGCAGCGTTATTTATCATGGAAACCCATGACTCTCCATGCTTGCTGCTGGGGAATCCAGCTGGGTTTCTCTCTGGGAGGCCCCTAGAGCTCCTTGTGGAACCCACTCCCAACGCCATGAGGCTGACAGAGGTCACCATAATCGATACTGCTCTAACAAGGTGGCTCTCACACTGCTGTCTGCACGCATGGCCTGTGCTGAGCAGCTCAGCCTCCAGGGTTCCCAGATCTCAGTGTTTCTCTGAATGGGAGACCGCAGCCCCAGGGAGGTAGAAAGGTCAGTGACAGGGAATGCGAAGAGCTTATAATAATCTAGTATCACTGAATTTTGCATTTTCTTTTCTGAAAGCTCATTTTGTGGGTACAGACGAATCCATCAACACAATTACTGGTTACTGTAAGAGACACGAAGGTTTCCTTCAAGGAGATAACGTCCTAGGTCCCCAGGAATCAACAATGTTATCCTGTATCCTAAAACAACAGTGTTCAAAAGACAGAAGAAAGTTATCTCCTTACAAGTCCATGCCCCTGCAAAGCAGGTTCACTACTGTTTTCAAAAGGCTTCTTGCTGATCGGTTGGAGGGGCTAAGGAACTGTTTTTCTGTCACTCGTACACTGTTCTTAGACTCACAAAAAATCACTTCTCTTTTCCTTAGAAGTCTTCACCTTTCTGGAATGAATGCTGCCCTCTACCCTTGATATCTCAAAGATAACAAAAGCAAAAATGCTTGTTTTTTTTTTTGGACCCATGTACAGGGTCCATCTGATCAGCCCCCTGCTGTCGTAGGATAGGACAGGGCATCCTGGCCATGCCTAAGGCCAGACTAGCACACACAGAGCATGAGTGTACAGACAGCAGCGACAAATTGGTCTGCTATGCACAGCATGGAGGCAGAAGGATGACTGTTTACCTGACCCCAAGTAAGCATCCACATGTGAACCATAGCAAAACAAACATGAGGGTCTGGCTAGAAGCTCTGGGTTCTAACTTCCTGGCATACATAGACAGACAGACAGACAGAAGAGTGCAGGCAAATGTGTGTGCTTTCTTTCATTCATACTAAACTATTATGCATGTAGCCAAGCACGGGAATATGATGGTAATTCTACAGCAATTTCCCACTGACTGAAGGGATCTGCAAGCCCTTTCTACTTGGGCCACAGAACTGACAGGGCTCCCACTATATTCTGAGGTGACACTCGGCCCTTCTCAGGGCATCCCAGTGATAGGTTTGTGCAAAAGAGACTTGTGTCTCCACACTGTGGGAACCACTGCCCATACTAAGGTCACCACAACACCCTACATCAGCCCCTGCCTTCAGCAAATAAAAGACACCCATGCTTCAAGAAATACCAGTGCTTCCTACATGGGTACTATTGAGACGATCAGGAATCATTCACACACAGAAGTCATGGCTGAGATGCACAACCTTCAACAGTTCTCACTAAAAGTCTGACCAAGAAAGCTGATATGGTTTGGCTGTGTCCCCACCCAAATCTCATCTTGAATTCCCACATACTGTGGGAGGGACCTGGTGCAAGGTAATTGAATCATGGGGGCAGGTCTTTCCCATGCTGTTCTCGTGACAGTGAATAAGTCTCATGAGATCTGATGATCTTAAAAAGGGGAGCTTCTCTGCCCAAGCCCTCTTCTCTTGTCGGCCACGATGTGAGATGTGCCTGAGATACCTTCCACCATGACTGTGAGGCTTCCCCAGTGACTTGGAACTGTAAGTCCACTAAACCTCTTTCTTCTATAAATTGCCCAGTCTGGGGTATGTCTTTATTAGCAGCATGAAAATGGACTAATATAAAAGCTTTCAAAGAAACAAAAACTACAGCAGACACAGAAGACTATTATAAATATGTATGCCATTCTTGTCCACCACCTACAAGGATCAACCTCAGGGAGGAATTGGGCCATTTTCAAGAACTCCAACTGGCTGCAATCAGAACGGTGAAGAAAGAAAAACAAAAGTTCACTGAGACTATTAGAGAACACCTGAGGATAAGCTATCTGAATCTATTACAGAATCTCTTAGGTATTCACTGCTTCTATGCAAATGAACACCTACACACTACCCTATTTCCTCAGAGCAACCCAGGGCTCCTGAGGCCTGAGTCAGGCACCACTTTCCTGTATGGCTTTGTAATGCTCCTCCCAAGAGGGCCTTTGCAAGAGAAAGTCTGTACAGTTTCTGCTCCCAAGAGGGCCTTTGCAAGATAAAGTGTGTACAGTTTCTGAGAGGATTTTCCACACATGTATCCCTATGGCTGACTTGTTTTTGGAGTGTCTTCTGAGCCCCCAAACAAACCACCTGTCCACAGGAAGATTTCCTGATATCCATGTTGGACCAGGTGACCCATTTCTCTGACCATCCTTTCTGCATCAGGGGGACACTCCACCCTCTCTGGGCTAACTCCTTCTCCTGAGAATCTGGAGTTGGGACATACTCGAAGGGCTCTGCTCAACCTTAACTGAAGGTATGGTGTGTAAACTTCAGACTGGGGTGGGGCTCATCTCCCACTGTGCAGGAAAGAGTGAAGCAGCAGATCTGACTACAGAAGGGCCTGCCTGCTTGCAAGGCTGGCCCTTGGCTGGTATCTGAGAATTTGAATTTGGGAGGGTTCCTCCCATCATTACCTAACTGGTAAGAGTGGCTCACTGTGCCTAAGCTGTCTGCACAAACAATATGCTCTATGCCACACAAAGTATGGTTTATTTCCTTTTGAGAGTCTGAAATTTTGGTACTTAACAAGCAGAGCCTTCTTACATGAGCAGTCCTCCATAAAAACGTGGGTGTTGGGTCTACCCAGAAGCTTCCCTGGCTGACAACATTCCACGGTGTTTTCACAACTCATCTGAATGGTGGGGATGAAGTGCAACCAGTGCAGCCCCACGGGAGAAGACTCGCCCCATGCACCTCTCTGAGCTTGCCTCGTGTGCTTGCACTGTAGTAAGTTACAGTCATGAGTGTGACTGTATTTTGTTCTTATGAGTCCTAGACCCCCACACAGCTGCCATGCAGAGAAGCATGGCGGGGTGGGGAGGTGGAGACGGGTAGAAGGCAGGTGCAGCCTTAGTCCTAATGGCTTTTAGTATCCAGTTCCACTGATTCATGAGCCTTCGGAGATACCCTCAGTGCCCTCAAAATTAATTTCTCCTTTTCACCTAAGCTAGCTGGAGCAGGACCAAGACATTACCACAGGGTAAAAAGCGGAATCTTTTTTTACTTTGTTTTGTTTTTGAGATGGAGTCTCATTCTGTCATCCAGGCTGGAGGGCAGTGGTGCAATCTCAGCTCACTCCACCTCCTGGGATCAAGCAATTCTCCTGCCTTAGCCTCCCGAGTAGCTGGGAGTACAGGCACGCACCACCACACCTAGCTCATTTTTTGTATTTTTTAGTAGAGACTGGATTTTGTCATGTTGGCCAGGCTAGTCTCGAACTCCTGACCTCAGGTGATCCACCTGCCTCGGCCTCCCACAGTACTGGGATTACAGGTGTGAGTCACCACAGCCAGCGATAAGTAGAATCTTTTACAGTAGTACATCACCTGAAAAGATTGACTGAATTACCCAAATCGAAATCTGTCTTTAAAATAAATAAATTTGAAACCATTGAGGCTAATGTGGGTACAGCTCTGAAATTCAAAATGCTTCAGCTATTGTGTTTTATGTAATGGTATAAGCAAGACGCCAACTCATTCCTAATAGCTGGTTTCAGTTATCTTTAAAACTTCAATATTTTTGGTTACTACAACATATCAATCAAAATCTCTGGAGTTTTCTGAGTTAATGTCTAACTGAATTAACAGTAATGTTTTGCTTAACGAAAACAGGCAATAAATTGATATGGATCATAAATTTCATCTTTCCTGGGAGAGGATTGACAGAGATCTCCTCTGACACAATCTATGATAGTTAAGAGGATTTTTAATTGGCTACAGTGACAGTCCATAATGACATAAACAGAAAATGTACCAGAGGCTTTAAAAATAAGTCATCTAAAATCAGCAAAAACACTACAGTTGGCATTAAAAGTCTTCTCCAGATAAAATGCGGAGTGAAGAGAGTAAAAGGCAGTATTTACAATCTGAGGGACCAACAAATTCCACCTAAGTTGCTATGGGACACTCTCTTGCCACAATGTAACCAAGGTAAAATTTCTTTACTCTAAAATACAACTTTCAAACTAGTGCCTAATTATTAAATGAGGATTTTTTAACACTCTAAGCACAATTTCACCTGATTCCTTTCATAGGTAGGCATTTAAAAGATTATCTTGTTTTCTCTTCCTCCATTTGCAATTTTTTTTATATACAGATGAGATCTCACTATGTTGCCCAGGCTGGTATTGAACTCCTGGGCTTAAGCAATACTCCTATCTTGGCCCCCACAAATTTTGGGGATTACAGGTGTGAGCCACCGCACCTGGCTCTCCTCTTCCATTTCTAAAATAGATCGACCTTCCAATAGCAAGTGTCAGCTACCACCAAGCCACAGGACGCCAGCACTAAAAAGGCCCTAAGATACTTTTTCTCTGGAAATTGACAGAAGAGCCCAAGCAGGCCGAGGAAGGGAGGAACCCAGGCTCCTTCCTCTCTGCACCTGCCCTACCACAGCAGCACTGGTGTGCATGGGCACCCATGGCAGCTGCAAAAAACGAGTCCCATTTAAAAACAGAATGACATTAGAACCAGGCATGAACAGAGCTGTGCTATTCTAAAATGGAATTTTACTTAACCAATTAATTACTCTGGATGTGAAGGACTGGCAGGCCACACAAGAGGCAGGCTTCGGCAACAACATAAAGAATGACAGAATTTTCTTTGGAGATATGAAGCTGATTGCTGAGACAGCTCCAATGCAGATCACAAAGATCTGGTTGAAATGAAAAAGATTTCATTTCCCTTTCCTTTTTCCTGTGGGTAGCATATATCAGGCTTTGAACAATAAAATTAAAAGTTCACTATTGATTTTTCTTATGGTAAGTTTGAGATTACCACACAGTTCCTACAGTTTTCAATTCAATGAATTCACTCACTCACTCAATTCAAAGCAACTGTTGAGCCCCTGTTTGGAGTGCACATGGAGGCTCCTGCCATGCTGAGCTCCTGACGTGACAGGGAGGTAGTCAGGAACACAAACGTCCAGGACACAAAGTGCACTGTGGCAGGAACATCTCTCACACTACGGAGCCCAGGAAATAAAGCATCCTGGTGTGGCCATTTCCCCCTCAAGACACACCTCCTGTGTTGCAGGAAGGGAGCTTCCAATTAGACCTCTGGCCTGCTCTGAACTGCCCGGGACCTGCACTTATTTCTAAATCTGGGCACAGAGGAATGTGACATTCTGAGCATTCAAACTGAAATCTAAATAAACAAGGCCGATGAAACAAAAACGAAA
Source organism: Cheracebus regulus (assembly GCA_963574635.1). Lineage (NCBI taxonomy): Eukaryota > Metazoa > Chordata > Mammalia > Primates > Pitheciidae > Cheracebus > Cheracebus regulus. Next base: position 95,268 of record CAUYQU010001890.1, on the reverse strand, counting down.
TGATACAAAAACATTTCTAAGATGTTGAGGGCCGAGCCAGTCACGGAGAGGAGAAAGTTCCAGGGAAGAGAATAATTGGAGGCAGATGAAGGAAGAACGTAGGAGAAAACTATTCAAAGAACAATATCCATCGAAGCTGCCAACTCCTTTGAGAGGTTTTCTGTCTCCCATAGAGAATACCTAAGGCCAAAGATTTCCTCAGAAGCACGGAAACTTCAACTAAGTGGCATCAGTTTAAAACTTTCTGCTAATTAGTAAAGAAATGCATGCTTTTTGCAGAAAATTTGGAAAATACAGAGGGGTATAAAGAAGAAAATGCAATTGCAAATAAAAATTAAACCTTGCTTGGAAAACACAGAGATACATAAAACATACACACACACACAGACTGAGCATCCCTTATCACCTTTTACCTGAAAGGTGTGGGTCCAGAAGTATTGTGGATTTAGGATTTTATCAGATTTGAAAATTCTGCATTATTTGAGCATCTCAAATCCAAAAATCTGAATCCAAAATGCTCCAATGAGTATTTCCTTTGAACATCAGCTTGGTGCTCAATAAGTTACAGATCTATCTTGGAGCATTTCAGATTTCAGATTTTCAAATTTGAGATGCCCAACCTGTTTAATCCAACAATCCAGAGACAATCACTATTAATATTTTGACATGTATCGTTTGAGTCTCTTTTGTGTGCATGCATGCAAAGCAAACATGATGTATACTTTTGCATATGGATGTATTTGTATATAAATATGTGCAAGCATACATGTGCTCATATACAAACATGTCAACAGAAACATGCCCATTTTTCTATTGGTGTGTTAGCATTTCCACTGATTGTATAATAATTCTTTAATATATAAAGGCATTATTAATCCTTTTTCCTATATATTGTGGTATTTCCATCATTGATGATTTCATTGTTAGGATGCCTTTTGACATGAGTTTCCATTTTTAGGCAATTTCCTCCACTGCTTCTACAAACTTACAAGCCCCTTCCCCATTCTGACACTAAATATTCATGTATACTGTTTCTAGATGCTTATGACTGTATTTGTTACATTTAATCTACCACTAGTCAATCCATCAGAATTCTATGCTGACACATGGTGGGGTGAAGTTATTATTTTATTTTTTAAGTGAGACTCAAAGTGCTGTGTATTCTATCATAGGGCTGCTATTAAATGCTGGCTGATATCATTTCAGACCTGGCCTCTTCCTAGTTTGCTTCCAAGGTGTGTGGAAGCAACTCTTTTTTTTTTTTTCCTAAATATTTATTTTTTGTGGAAATAGGGGGTCTCACTATGCTGCCCAGGCTAGTCTTGAACTCCCGGGCTCAAGTGATCCTCCGCCTCAGCCTCCCAAAGTGCTGGGATTACAGGACTAAGCCACTGTGCCTGGCTTGAAAGCAACTCTAAAATGTGGGGGTTCAAGAGCTATCTTTATCAAGGAAACACAGAAAAAGATGGGCCTGGGCACAGCAGTGCACAGAAGCCACCCTCCACTCTTGCCCTGGTATCCATCCCTTCTCCTCCTGGTCAGGCCCAGTGTTCTGATGCAAGGTGTCACAGTCAGCACACAGGAGCTGTCAGCACAGACAAACTAGAAGATGGCACAGACCCAAGTCAGGGAAGAAACTCAATCCAACTGAGCAAATGAGAACCTACACTCCAGAGTAAGGATTATATTTATTGAGAACTTATGCTGTCTTATGTACAGGGCTCGGTGCTTTGATGGATTATCCATTTAGTCCTCCTGACAACCTCATAAAGACGTATTAACTCCACTTTACAATGACAAAATTGAGGCTCAGGGAAATCATGTGGATGGATCATATGCACCAAGATTATGCAGAGAGTGCTGGATCTAAGCCTCCAGCTCAGGCAGTCTGATTCCAGAGGACCGCTATCTTCAGGCAATCATTCCAAGGCATTAACTATTTTTACCTGGTGACTACGTCAAATTATCATGAAATCTAACTGCCTCCCTAGATGTTACAGGGCAGCCAGCCAAAAACATAAACCACGTAAGGTAGGCTATAAACATGGTAAGCTTTGAAAAGTACTTACAAGGTTATCATTCTGTGCCAACTGAAGAGGAATTGCAGGTCCTCAAAGTCTTTAAAAAGAGAGTTGAAAAGTCAGAGTTTCCGGCGCTGTCTAACAGTAGGACAAAGCTGTGGTAGACGGGACATCAAACTCCCCCAGCCTGAGGGAATCATCCCCGCTAACCTCTGTTCTGGATCTGTGCTCACTGAGCAATGTTCTGACTGGGAACAGCCAGGTCAGGAAAGAGGATATGGTTAAAGGCAAACTGCGAAAACTGACATTCTGGGTCTAAATGATTTCATCTGAGTTTGTACTACGTTGGCAGCTTTCTCCATACTGGAAAGCCCAAGAAACCAAACACTGGAGTCGGGCGATGCTCCCAAGAAAAGTGAGCCACAGCATCCAAAGAGCGCCTCTCTGGTACATCTGACTTACTGGGTGGGGTCTGGTCAAGAGACCTGAGACCTGCCCTCCCCCCACACCCCCATGCACCTCAAGAGACAACTGCAGAGGGGTGAGGGGAGGGCTGGCCTGAGGGTGGCACAGTCATGCTGAGCTCTGACCCGGAGGAGGAAAGCCCAAATATACCACCTGAGTCTAAAAACACCTCTATCTTCCTGTCCCTAAATAATGCATGTTCCATTTTCTAGCAAAGCTAGGGAAGGTAGGAGAAGGTAAAGTTGCAACACAAAACAGAAAGCCACTAGTCAGGGAAGGCTGCCACCGTACCCAGGTAGGTCTGCCCAGGATGGGTCACCATGCCCGGCCTTCATTCCTTCATTCCCCTGTCTTTGTAAGTGTATTCTATGTGCTAGCCACTACAGAGGCTATGGAATGTGGAAGGCACAGTTCTTATCCACAAGCAAGATGCAATACAGCAGATAAACAGACACATTATTTCTTTATTTCTATACCATAAAAATAATCACCTCCACACAGAGGAACATGCAAACTGCACTGAACGTAATGCCACTGATTTTCTGGTACACCATTACTCTATGTGTCACTAAGAAAAAAAAAATGCTGCCAATGAAATTTTGTCCTGATTTCAGAGGTGTTCCAGCCAAGGAAAGGTGTCTATTGGAATCAATGGAATGAAGAGAAAGGGGAGCATCACCTACAAGGCAGCCATGGGGCCGGAGGGCAAAGAATGCCACAGGTGATGGCCGCTCATGCCTGCAGGGGAGGGACCCCCCAGGAAGGGTGAAAAGTGCTGTGTGTGTGTGCTGGTGTCTCACTGTCCCTGTGGTGAGGAGAAAGATGGCCAGGCAGTGAGGGGCCTAAGAGAAGTTCCACTTGCAGGCAGGTGGAGGGAAGGTGAGCAGGGACATGATGGCAGCAGGAGGCTGAGAACGGGCCTCGCCAGACCAGGAGAAGAAGGAGGACAGGAGAGTCTGGGAAGAAAGGGGAAGATGGGAGAGATTCAGGGCATAGGTGCAGCTTAAGTCACCAACTACAGGACTCTGGGGGTGTCTGTTAAGACCCAGACAAGCAATGGGTTTATTCTTAAAAACTAGGTAACAACTGGGAGAGGAAGCTGGCAGGAGAGAAAAGACGTCGACTTCTGATTCAGGCATACCAACCCCAAGAGTGTGGGCTATTACCAGACAGGCTGTCTACCAGGTGGTAGGAAACACCCCTGGAACATGCTTACAGTGCCAGGACGGGATGGCTCCTCCTTGCCAGGGGTCCTGGAAGGGCTTCACTCAAGGGATCCCCAGTGAGGACCCCAAAGTACCTGCTACATCACAGGTAATCAGCAGACACTGCTGAGGGCTCACTGTGTGCCCAGGACTCGCCCTACTGCTTCAGGACAGCAGGCTTCGCAGGAGACAGGTGTGCCCATTGCCAATTTATAGGAAGTTATGACCCAAGAGATTAGGTGACAGTAAATCCAACTAATGGCAGACAAGGGTCTGAGGCAGAGCTGGATCCTAGAGCCCTGCCTAACTGGAGGCCAGAGGCTGATTCCTTGCCTCTAGGATGACCACAGGCTAGCGAGGGCAAGGGCAGCCCAGCACGCAGAAACAGACCTGTCTGCACTCTTGACTACTCATGGCTTTTGAGTACCCACACTCCTCCACACACCCCAAACTAGAGGGAAAGACAGGTCAGGTAGCAGTTTTTGCAATTCTTTTATTGAAATGGTCTGTCACAAATAACTTGAGGCTGACTAGAGCAAAGGTCCTCAAACCAAGTATCCAAAGATACCTTTAAAAGGGCTGAGGTGTGATGCAGGAGCCCCCACCACCTTCCTCCTTCACAACTTCACAGAGGAAGGCAGGCACAACCAAGCCGAGACCTGCACCGACCTGGCGTGAAAACCTCCAGGGGCTCCAGGGGAGCAGCGAGGGCAGCAGAGCAGGAGAGCACAGGGTGTGGCAGGAAGGTGCCGCGGACCACAGGCTGCTGGCCAGGCGTGCACTTCCCTGCACCTGTCTGGCCATTTATGATCAGAAGCGCAATGGCAGCCACAGGCATGCACATTAACATGTTCCGTGAATTGGAAAAATAAAATCAGACCTTTTCTGACAGAAAGTAAGACTGATTCTAAGAAACAGGTATGATAGGCAAAACTAAAAACAAATAAATATGTAATTAAAAAGGAAGTGACACTGATTTGACTGATTGGATTGACTATGATGCCTGGCTTTGCCAACAAAGTCCAGAGGAAAAGAACAGGTGGGGTTCCTCTGTCCAACATATATTTGAGCTCCTTCTATGGGCCTGGCGCTATGAATGGCAGAGAGACGTAAACGTGAAAACCTGGAATAAATCACGACACGGTGAAGATCTCTGCTGCAACAGAGGGCCAGGCAGATGGCAGTGGGGCAGCAGTCAGGAAAGGCGGTCTGAGATGAAGTTTAGATTTATTTTCCCAATGCTCCCGAGGGTATCAGGTTAAACTAGGTGCCATCAAATGTAAAAGAGTAGATTTAATTAACAGTCACATGTTACATTTGGTAAACCTTTTGTGATATACTTCCCAGAAACTGCAAAAATGAGAGACTCTAACTGAGTGACTCTTGCAACTCAAATAGATTCCAATTCTCTGCTGTCAGTAAAATGGAAGGGGAACAAAACTGAACTGCAGCCGATTATTAGGAATTATTTTGGTTGACAAATCCCTTGGAGATTTTTCGACATATAAACTACATGGAGTAGAAAGAATTCAGTGATATGACTATAATAAAAATCCTTCTATTTACATCTATTTACATAAATGAAGTTCCTCAGCACTGACATCTATAAAAACAAAGGCTTTGATGATAAATATTGCCTCATTTCAGTAATAAGTAATATGTAACCACAGAGGCATCTCACCAAGAAATGTTTTTCCAAAAAATATTTCCTTTTTCTGTTTACTAATTATCCATTAAAACGTAAATATATTTGTATTACTTTGATCAACAGAGGCCTAATGATAATAATGATTTCCCAATCAAGAGTTTATGTTTAGTATTTTGAGCCTTAGAGTTATCAGAAATAGAATTACATTTAGGTCATATTTTTACAGTAAAGAATATGACAGTGTGATAAATAACTTTCCGAAATCAAAATGTATTATACTAGCATAAAATCTTAAGGAGAAAATAGAACAGAAATACAAATTGAAGATGATAAAGGAGTGACAGGAAATTTCCAGCTGTTAGGACCATGTCATACATTTTAAAGGACTGATGGTGGGTATTTAAATCAAAAGAGAAGCTGAAAACATTCGTTTTCATGTATTGCAGTATTAAAATTTCATCTGAAATATTTTTTAAAGAAGGACAGTTTATTTCAAAATATCAGTGTTTACAATACATCAGAAATTATGTGCTTTGATAGGGTAAAAAAATTTTAAGGTTAACATAAAAATGCTTGAGGGAGTTCAGGTTTTCAAAATTTTTTTCCATGGTATGTAACCAAAGGAACAAAGTATGAAAATCCCTGGTATAAGCTTAGGTCTTCCCTCTGGCACCTGATATGCCCTGGGGGAGACTCACCGAGCAACTGAGCGCAGCTAGAGAAAGGGGCACTTCAGCACCCAGCACACACGAAGGAGCTGAAGACAGCTGGGAATGCAAGTGAGGTGAGGGCGGCAAGGCCACGGCAGCACTTGGAGGGAAGTGATCTCGAGGGGCGGTGGGGAGCTGCTCCTAAATGCCAGGTAAGAGGAGGACAAGAAGGGCGGTCATCTCACCAAACAAAAGTTCAACTGCCCAGGACCAAAGCACAGCCCCAGTGAGGACGGCCACTCGAGCGACAGATGGTTTTCATTCCTTTAATTATTTCAAGGGACTCCTCAGAAACACAGATTCCGCACACTTGGGGTTTTATTTTTCTTCAAATTCTTTGTTAAGACAATGAACCTCTAAAAATCATACTAATTAAAAGGAAGAAGATGTGGCTTGGCTGCTTTCTCATATTATTTAAGAACAACATTAAGCTCTCACATCTTTGAAAATGATGAACTAAAGTAAGTACAGAAAAGGCAAGGACACCAGGAACTACAATTCCTCCCCACAAGTAATGACAGCAGCATGAAAAACCATGGCAGATCTCACAACCTAACTTCTCTCTGGCCTGGCAAACTTCTCTACCCCCATGAGGAGCTCTTGGTCCCTTCTTTGCTGAATGGCTCCTGCACAAAGTCTGCAATGCCATCCTCTGTGTGTGAAGAAAGCAAGCTGTCACACTGGCTTTGGATAAGACACCCCTACCTTCAAAGGGATATTTTATCTGGAGGGGTCTGATGAGCAGGCTACTTACTCAGTTTTGTTGGAGTTTCCAGTCTCCTGCTTGGAACAAGAAAAAAGTTCCATGTCCAGCCTAAAGGCTACCCAAAGAAAAAGGAATTTAGCAATCAAGAAACTCTGATGACACCATGCAGGTACCATCTAAATTAGACTAGTGAACAGCTGGGAGGTGGGATGCATGGCTGACAACTTGTTTATCAGATCATAAAGTGCTGAGGGGGAAAGAGAATACAGGGTCTGCAGAAACAGAGCTGCAAAGACCCAGGAGCTGCAAGTCTGTGGGCCAAGCAGCAGGAAGCATGCCCCAACATGACTGTCACCATCCCAACCATGGCCTCCTAGCTACAAACCTAATCTAAACTACCTTCAAAGTATATCGACCTGAATGAAGGAGGGAGAGATCATCAGACTCAGAACAAAGGACTTTAACAAAAAGTCTGCCTGTTTCAGACTACATTTCTTCCAATTAGAACAAAATTAGGGTAGAAGACCCACAACTGTGGTCTTGTGATGGAAATATAAGTTTATCCAAGTGACGAATTATCACAATCAAATCAAGAATGTTTCCTGGTTTTGTCATTTTCCTTCTTTCAACCAGTCAGGTTGGCACAAAGAATACTGAATCTGGTAACACATGATCCTTTTCTTCTAGGAGCCAGCGGGTGGCAAAAACAAAAAGGTCATTTTAGATTCCACGGTATGGTTCAGACAGTGAAGAAAGATCCACAGGCTACTACTACGTGAGCTCATCAAAGGCCCACTCGACCCAGCCTATGGGGTCAAGGAAACCCTCAGGGAGGAAGTGACCGCAGGAGAAGCCTGGAGAACAGAAGAAGTCAGCTGTGTGAAAACGGTGGCTGACTTGAGGAAGAGAGCAATTCAGTATGGCGGAAGCAGAGAAGTACACCAGGAAGAGAGGAAATTGGCTGGGAAGGAAGGCAGAGGCTGGATCACGATGAGCCTCATATTCCACACTAAGATGTTTGAAATTTAACTCTAAAGCAACTGGGGAGCCCTTGAGAAAGGTTAAGGAAGCCAGTGGCACGATCATATCTGATTCAGGGGAAGTCCTGTCAACTTGCAGAAGCACAGACCTGGGACTAGAGAGGGATGAGGCCAAGGGCAGGGAGCCCAGTCTAGAGGCTGCTGCAGTAACACAAGTGGGGAACTGTGAGACTGAACTAAAGCAGCAGCAACTGCAATGGGAAGGAGTGGTCAAGGCTGGGTAAGAGGGAAAAGTGAGTACACCTTGGAATATCTGGATGTGATGGTGTGCTAGTAAATGTTTAACATTCATCTGTTTTTAAAATGCTCTGATTTGCAGCATTTGCCAATTTCCATGCTGTAAATACTCCCACTATGGTTATTTCAAGCTACCAATACGATGTCACTGAACCTGAAGCTGGGAAGAAACGTTATCTCCAGCACCATTGCCCATCTGTGAGAAGAGGAAAGAGGCTAGGCAAATCCAAAGCCCTCCCTGGCTTAGGGACCTAGGCAGGGTAGAAAATGCAGAACGTTAACTGGAATTCTTAAGTTCTGTCTGAGACAAACTGAGTCAGGGGAACCTATAGCTTTCATTGGAAAGATGTCCAGCAGGCAGTTGAATACATGAGCTTTGAATAGTACAGAGAAAAATATGGTTGGACATGCTAGTTGGCATAAATGCCCTGAGGAACTGTGTACAAACCAAAAAGATCTGAGGGTAAAGGAGAGATCCTGAGAAATGCTACATTGGAGCGACAAACAGAAGTTTATTAAGATGTTTGAGAAGGAGCTTTCAGAAGGGCAGGATTTCTCAGGACCAATTTGCCAAAAGCCAATTCACCAAGTAGCCAATCCTCTGATTATCATTTCACCAAAGAATTAATTCATTAAAGTTACCAATCTACCTATTTTTTAAATTGATTTTTTTCTAAATATTTATAAAGCAATTGTTCATTAGAGGCACCTATTTTCAGCAACTTGTTCGTCTGAAAATAGACGACCAAAGAGTTTTTGAAAAGCATGGAATTCTCGGTGACAGCAAGTGCCACATACATGGGCAATAGCCCAAGAAGAGAAATGTCCTTAGGTCACTCTACTGAGAAGCTCCTCAGAATGGCTGGGTAGGAGGAAGATCCCAATGGGAGAGTGAACAGGGAGAGAGGCAGAAATGCCATAGAAGTTTTCACCTGGAGAGAGGGATTGGTTATTTTCCCTTTTTCTATGAGACTCATATATGTTTACATGTTCAGTAGAACGATCTAGCATTCAAAGAGAAACTGAAGCAATAAATGGAGGGGTCAGAGTAACTGATGCTCTGATGTTCCAAAAGAGGAAAGGGAATGATATCTAGGGCAAAGGTATCATAAAGCTTAGCTTAGCTCCTAAGCTAAGTCTGGAGCAACCCTGACTTGGGTCAAGTTTCCTTCTGCCAGGATAGCCAAAGTATGGGAAACCCACTTAGAGGCTCTAATGCAATTTCATGAGAATCTTGTTATGACACCTTCTGAATGAAGTTGGTCTGCACCGAGTTCACAAGAAGCCAGAGGGAAACCTGAAAGCAAGCCAACTTTGTTCCTTGTTTTTATAGCACTATCAGTAAGTGTCTGCAAAACTTGGTTTTGACCCTCATTTTTCATGGTTCCAAATACCCATCTTCACTGCCACTCTCCTTCCTTTGTATTATCTCGCCCCTCCCAATGGCTTCCTGCTTCACCAGGGGAAAAAAATGTTTCTTTTGTATCCAGCACACTGAAAACTTACTTGAGTTTTGCCATTGCTTTTAATGGCAAAAACCGAAATTACTTTTGCACCACCCTAAATATTTGATGCCTATACGAATTTATTCTTGGAAATGTTTACTTTTCATAAACCCATCAAACTCTTTCAAATCAAGCCAGTGGCTTGCTTAACTAAAGATTCCCAATAATATTAAATCAGCACTACGCCTTGCGTAGTTAGTAACAGTTACGTTACAGCACAGTTAGTAACAGCACTACGCCTTAAGTAACAGTTAACTGTTACTTAACTGTTACTGAAGTGCTATCAATTCTCATATATGAACTTACCATCTTAAAGGTGTTTGGAGGTGGAAGAGCTAGGGGAGGGAAAGCGGGGGTGGGGGGATTGGGGAAGGATAACATCAGGAGAAATACCTAATGTAGATGATGGGGGGATGAATGCAGTAAACCAGCATGGCATGTGTATATCTACGTAACAATCCTGCGCAATCTGCACATGTGCTCCAGAACTTAAAATATAATAATAATTTTTTTAAAAAAGACGTGTTTGATTATTTTCCAGTCCATTTAGGATATTCTCTGAATTAAAGCTTAGCAATTGCCCAAAAAGTCAGAGATAGAATCATATAGGACTCCAGCATCTTAAAATAATATTCTAGTTATCATTTAAAAAGTTTCTCCTGCCACCCCTTTCTATAGGAATCCAATGAAGATGTGTGTTTGCTGTATTCTGTAAGTTTTATCTATCTCTCCTTTGCAGCCAAGGGCCAGGGAAGAGGCTGAAAAAAGAGAAAACCTCTAGGAGAAATCCCACACACACCTGGGATGAACCACAAAGATGGTGCGATCTATAAGAATAAACTTAGATATGATTATAGAGGTGGCAAAAAAAGAAAACATCTGCACCTAGTGTATGGGTTCCATCCAGCTCTCAACAAAGCAAGGCAGTGGTGCTTTTATTTAAGGATTACATTTGGCTTTCTTTTACATACTGTCTAAATTAACAAATACTTCTGATCTTATGAGAAGTTATGCAAATATCAATTCTAAAAGGAACATTTCTGACTCTTAGGGTAGAAACTCCTACCACACAATGTATGTAAAAATAACACAGCTGCCTGACAAAATGAGGATAGATGCTTCAAATAGGAAATTCTAAAAACATAACACTGCAAAAGACAAAAATCCCAAGAGAACTATCATTAAATAATGTATGTGTGGGTCACTAAAGGGACTCTATTTCTTCTTGAAAATTAAGTCTACTGAGAAACCAACACTAGGTGAATCACCAACATGAGCCTTTTTTAAAAAAAGAAACATAAATTAAGGACCTACCGTCTGTCTGAGATTTACTGAGGAATATTGTGCTGGCCCGAGGATGATCTGAAGGATTGAATTCCATGTTCAAATCTTTAAAGAAAGAAAAAGAAATTATATGAATAAACCATCTGATAACTAAGAGGAACCAAGACTGACTCAATTCTTTTTCAGCTTTGAATTGCTAATACATTCAAGGATTCTGGAAACCTACAGCTACTATGTTAATAGATTCTTTTGGTTCAATTCAGAACACTGCTATTTAGAAATCTGAAAATCATACATAAAAATTACAGTTGGCTGGAGATCTATTAGCCTAAAAAAAAAAAATAACTCCACTTTCTTTTGAAAAAGTTCTGCGCTGTACCCAGTATACTACAAAATAGCAGGACAGAGTTATGGCATGCATTTAAAGAGAGTTACGTGCTACACCAGATTCATCAAAACCTTACAGTCAAGTGCATGATAATTCCTTATTCAAGGTGACTAAAACAGGAATATCTCAACTCATTAGGGCAAATCAGCATCCATATACTCTGCTTAATTAAGAATATTTTCTGAAAAAGCAAAACTTACCCCTTAGAGCAAAAGCTGCAAATCAGCCATTTGTGGGCCTAATCTGGGCCACAGACACGTTTTCTTTGATCCCTACTTTTTAAGAAACATTTGACAACATATAAAAATCAGGAGATTTCAAACACATAACAGATACACACACTCCCCTATTTCCAGCTTCCCTTGAGAAATCAGATCGTTTGATAACACTGAGCCCCCACCCAAATGGTCACAACTGGCTGAAGACAAGCAGCTGCGGCCCCTTCACAGTGGCTGTGTCCTTTATGGGACACAAGATTCCAGGCTCCCCAGTGACCACCCTCTCTCTGCTTTTCTGACATTCACTGGCAGGTCCTCACAAGCATTTGATTTTGCAATCTTAGAACAATCTCCAAGGGCCATGACTTGTCAGTATAGTATAAACAACTTAGAATGTCATCACAGAAGAGTTTTTCCAGTTTTTAAAAGAAACGATTCCATAGAAAATAAGCGAAACACAAGAATTAAGTTAGGGGAGGAAAGAGAGATCAAAATTACTGGTAAGCCAGAATGGTCTTCAGATCAACTTAAGAGCGTCAGAAGAAAACTTTATGAGTTCAGTTATTTCAATAAATTTGCAGAGGAACCTAATCAACACTAATAAGAATAGATGGGCTATCCTAGCATTAATAGCTAACCAATCAAAAGATAAAGTAAAAGAAAGACAAGGATGGTCAAATAAATATGCACTGGAAGTAACATGTAATCACTTATCCACACAGAGCTTTATCCTTAGCAATCTTCTGAAGTGTGGCGATTTCTTCCTATGTCAGCCAATGGCTAACTGGGCCAGTTTCTAACGTCTCCCTGGGTACTTGATTAAAGAAACATCTATTGAATCTTAAACAGATGCTACTTGAATTATCTGGTGCTTCTTGTATTACATAATTCCTGTTAACATTACACAATAGTTTCACAGTTAAAGGTATTAAGGAGTTTTGATGGAAGGAGAAAGATGGGTGAAACAGACCCTGAATTTTTCAAACTTGTTTCAATTTGAACTACAGTTAGTCAAGAAATTTCACGGTGAAAATGACTCTACAAGGAGGTTTCCTGTTCAACTAGGATATAAAAGGGGTTAAATAACAAATGTGCTACTAAATGTTTTGAGGGCTTCTGCTATCAAAATGAGGGCAAATATAAAATCCTAACCATGACGGAGGCTTTTAGAGTCCAAAAACCTTAACACATAGTTCCCTAGAAAAGCATCAGTGGAAGCACAACATGCATGCAGTTCCCGCATGCCAGCAAGGTGACACCAGAAAAGCGATCCTTGGCCTTAGACAGCACCTGGACTAGAAACTCCTACCTTATTCCCTTAGCCTGAGACTCACCTACCAGACCAGTTTTCTTTAAGACCCACTTTTATTATTAAAATACATCAGTAGGGGTTTATGGAACACCACGATCAAAAAAATGTAAAGCTTTCCTGTTTGGAACCAAAATAACACTGTCATTTCTCAGGGAATTGAGAATCTGTTCTTAAGTCCAAGAATGTCCTGGAGGACAATCCCTGACTGCCTGGAGATTAGGTTCTATACTGTTATGTTCACAGACCCTCAAAGTTGCAAAGTTGCTAAAGGATGTCACAGACTCTAAGGGATGGCTTCCAATAATGAGGCATTTTTATTTTTATTTTTGAGATGGATTCTTGCTCTGTTGCCCAGGCTGGAGTGAAGCGGCATGATTTTGGCTCACTGCAACCTCCGCCTCCCGGGTTCAAGCGATTCTCCTGCCTCAGCCTCCTGAGTAGCTGGGATTACAAGCACATGCCACCACACCGGCTAATTTTGTATTTTTAGTAGAGACAAGGTTTCTCCATGTTGGTCAGGGTGGTCTCGAACTCCTGACCTCAGGTGATCCACCCGCCTCGGCCTCCTAAAGTGTTGGGATTACAGGCATGAGCCACCACTCCCCGGCCCTGATAAGGCATTTTTAATAGTAAATAATAGTACTATCATTTGGATGGTGAAATGCTATCATACCATCTAAAAATCACATGAAGAATATTTTATTGACGTGGAAACTGATGTACCATATGTCATTAGGTGATGAAAGCAGTATAATACCCTTTTGGAGGAAAATATTTGTAGGCATAGAAAATATATTAAGAGAATATATATCAATATTCAGTTATCTTTGAATAATATGATTATTTTCTGAGGTTTATGCATTGTAAACACGCTTGTTGGTTTGTTTTTTTTGTTTTTGAGACACGATCTTGCTCTGTCACCCAGGCTGGAGTGTAGTAGTGTAAGGTAGTGTAAGCATGGCTCACTGCAGCCTCAATTTCTTGGAGGCAAGTGATCCTCCTACTTGAACCTCCTGAAGAGCTGAGGCTAAAGACATGTAGCACAAGCCAGGCTAATTTTTTCATTTTTTGTAGAGACAGAGTCCTACTATGCTGCCCAGGCTGGTCTCAAACTCCCAGGCTCAAGTGATCCTCCTGCCTCAGCCTCCCAAAGTGCTGGGGGACTACAGGCATATGCCACTGCGCCTGGCCTATTGGTTTGCTTTTTAAAACTTTTGTTAAAAAACTGCTTGTGAAAACTGATTTGACCCTTTATTGCCCTCTGAGGGGTTGGACTGCCTCTCCAATACAAGGTGGTGTTCCCAGGAGATGCACTGCAGCTCTCCCTGAAGTCAGAGGAGATTCACAGATCCACCAAGATGAGTCTCCCCTCAGCACTGTCCACTGTCACAGAAGCTCCGGGTGAAAACTGACCGACTCAAGAGGTACTCCTGAGCTAAGGGGCCCTCGCCCTCCACCAGCAGCCCCTGGGCTACCACTCCTCCTCAAGAGGGCTGCGGCGAGGAGAGGCGGAATGACCACTTACTCTTCTGTGGGGAAGCTGAGCAGCAGGATTACGCCTAACACTCTCCCTATGAAAGATCACCACCAAGTGGGAGGTGAAGAAAAGCCTGTCGTGTTTCCTTCACAGCCAAGATAGAACTCCAAGTCTGATGAGAATGCTCCCTGGGCCACAGGTGGTCCCTAATGGTGACAGACCAGGTGTCATCTCTCCCCAGTGTGGTGACACACAGCAAGTGACTTGCAGACTTCAGAGACTTCAAGACCAGTGTCTGATGTGAAATTCACAGACGAGGTGAGTACAGCCCAGATCTTGAAGAAAACTATGGTAATTACAGTATGTGTTCTGTCATGAGAACTCCACCTCTTTGAGAAACAAAAAAAAGGGAAAAGCCACCATTCTCACAAGCCAAGCAAAATGAACCTGCTTATCACCCTAACTTCACATGAAGCCAAGCGCGACAAACAGTGCAACTTTAGCCACAAAGGAAAAAATCCCCTCACTGCAAAGGGTCAGGAAAAATGATATTCCCAATGTTTACAACGAGGGAGAACACATTTGGAAGAGCTAGTGGATTCAGTTCACCTCTGTGATGTTTTTCAGTGATAAAAGTTAAAAGGAAGAAATTTATGGAATACTAAAAATTAGAGATTATAATTACAGATTATAGATTAAATACACCTCAGCTAAAGTATGCTGACCACTTGGCTGAAGTCAGCTCTAACAGTTTATACTCAGTTTTAGAGTAATAATCTAAACATTAACTGTTCACATGATCTTCCCTCAATCCACCCCCAAATCACACATCCTTCACCCCTCGCAAAGCCCCTCTTGGAAACTCACACAGCCGGGCCTCCCTTAGACCCGCCCTCCCAGCATGCAGAGAGCTCCACTCTTCCCACTTGCTCCCCTCAAGCTCTTGAAGTACCTCATGTGCTAACTCACCCAGAAGAAGAAGAACTTTTAAAATTTAAACAGCTACTCTACTGGGTGTCTTTTTAGCAGAAATCTGCCTTACTGAAAGAGTGAAGCCCCACCAGAGCATTTCCATTTCTGAGAAAAGACAGTACCACACAGAAGCTGAGAGCTCTGCCCCAAGGCAGGTGGGCATGTGGCCGGCCTCTGGGAGAGGCAAAGATGTGTATGGCCTGGTCTATTCTACACAAACTTGGAATAGATTCAGGGAGACAAGATGAAGTACGTGACACATCAGAGTGCAGAACCAGCTAGTGAACAATGAAGAATAAAATCTACAATCAAATCCTAGGAGACACAGAATAGCATGCTCACAACAGGATAGCTTAAACAAAGCACTGGACCATCAGAGTCAAAAATAAATATTGTCTCTTTTTTTTCCCATAGCAAGGCTATTCAGTTGAATTCAGTTAAATGGATCAACATGCACTGAATCTCCACTATATGCTAGGTATTGTGTTCAATCCTGTTCATATCAAAACACTACTTTGGAGTAGTGACCGCTTGTGTCATTAACTTTCCTATTCTACATGACCTATTTCATGGTCATAAGAAGGATTCTTGGTTTTCAAAGGGCTGCAGTCGATTAAGGGTGAGACAAAACATGTATTTAGCTGACTTCAAAATGCATCATATGACATTTCTATCACCTTTACCTTCACAAATATACTGTGATAGGATAAATCAGCATTTCATTAGATGTCACGAGTATATACTAAGAGGTTGGCAGGGCCAGTCCACTCTGTCATGGTTTTCATTCATTCATCCATTCATTCAACAAATAATCACTGGCCATCTACTAGGTGCTAGGTACTGCTGAGTTACAGGTACTGAGGATACAGAAGTAAGGAAAGAGATCAAGTCCCAGCCCTACCAAGAGCATCCTTCTAAGCTGAAGTATAAAGTACTAGAGGAGAACACAAAAAGAATGAAAAACCCATCAAGATTGACTCTATAACCCACATTCAGAAAGCTGAAATTAGACTCTCCAGGAGTTCTGGGAATCATTCATTCCCAAAAGAGAAGCTCAAAGAGTAGAAAAAAGAATTACACATTTTATAATGTAAAAGATCCAGATTTGAATTCATTTTTGCTAGCTTTATGGCCTTGGGCAAATTGTGATACTATTCTGATCTCATTTTCCTTATCTACAAAGTGGGCTAATAACACTTTGCTTCAAGGACTGCTGTGAAGATTAGGAGTTATGTACTAGCACAATGAGCAGGATGTCTGCCAGCCACACAACAGGGGCCCTAGGAATAATGGGTTTTAAAAACAATAATGGGTTTTAAAAACTTAGATCAGGGCTAAAGAAATAAAACTCTCAATACATAAATGTTAGGCTTACAGACACTAAAGACTGTTAAATTTCATTATACAATTTCTGTTCTCTAAGAAGTGCTGGCTTGAAATTGATATTTAAAACTTTGGTGTTGCAGTTGGGTGTGGTGGCTCACGCCAGCAATCCCAGCACTTTGGGAGGCCAAGGTGAGAGGATAGCCTGAGGTCAGGAGTTCAAGACCAGTGTGGTCAACATGGTGAAACCCCATCTCTACTAAAAAATGCAAAAATATTAGCCAGGTGTGGTGGCGTGTACCTGTAATCCCAGCTACTTGGGACTGAGGCAGGGCAACTGGTTGAGCCAGGAAGGTGGAGTTTGCGGTCAGCCGAGATCACGCCACTGCACTCCAGCCTGGGCAACAGAACAAAACTCTGCCTCAAAAAAAAAAAAAAAGAAAGAAAGAAAGAAAGAAAAGAAAAGAAAAATTAAAAAAACAACTTTGGTGTTGTATACTCCTGAAGAGTTTCCTACTTCCTAAAAGAATGGCAAGATAATCCATAAATTAACCTCTGAGGAAGCAATGCTTTAGAGAAGGCAGTTTTAAGGTATGTCATGGAATCCCTTGAGTTGACTTAATCTAATATTTAGGAAGCAGAGTTTTAGCCTATTTTTTGTTTATGATGTTGATACCTATTAAGACACACAGCTGCACTAAAGTATTCATAGAACAGTTTTTCTAAGGGCCTCCTGCCAGACTTTGAAGTGACAACTGCATGTTCGGTCACACTGCTTTCAGTCCATGTTTCAGCTAAGCACATGGTAAAATACAATGCCTTTATTCAAAACTGAAGATAAATGAAACAGCATGCAGCGCAGTTTAATTCGGCAGTATTCTCCTATGCTGGGCAACCTCATTTTCTTCAGTCTTTTCCACAGATAGCACAATAACAGTGATCCACAATTGCTCATCTCGCCTTTTAAACCAGCACCAGGTTTATTTTCCAGTGTTAAAAGGATCCAGGTAATAAGACAGAGGCTAAGAGAAGCAGGCATCATTAGCTATCATTACCAATCTGAAAAACTAGTAAAAAGTAAAGTGGAAAAGCACAGCAAGGCCTAAACAGCACTGGATGGAGAGAAGGCACCACAGCAAGCCTGCAAAGTCAAACCACCCCACCACCTTGCATCCCCCTTTCCCTGCATTTGCCACGTCCCAAACTGATAATCACTCCAATAAATCATCTCCAAAAGACGGGCTATCCACTTAGGTCTGGACAGTGTTAGTGAGCAGAGCCCAAAGGAGTCAAGAGTTCTGCGATTCCTTGATAAGTTCTAGAGCTTCAAGATACACAGAAAATGAGCTTCAACTGGGAGGCTAGCTGTGGTACAGCCCTGCAGTTACCCTCCGAAGACATCGCTAGTTCTATTTCTTGTCATTTGAGCAGTATTTGATGTGGTTAAAATCTCAGACCCCTAATTTCAATTTCAGATAGTCACATTTCCAAATCTGGCTATGATGTGGGTGGCAGTTAAGAAATCAACAAAGCCTGTCCATTTTAAATCAGATTGTTTCTTTTGTTGTTACTACTGTCCCTGCCACTGCCTCAACATTGGTGATGATCTCCACTTGCTGGTGTCAAGGGCATGACATCAGGGGCTGACCTGGCTGATGTGCTCCAGGAGGCTGTCGCCAGGCAAGCCTGAGCCCAGAAGCCCATGACAGCAACCACTGCTGCTGTGGCTGCCGCGGCCAAGTGCTGCTACTGCAGTTCTGGTTAATTCTACCCAAAAAGCCATCTTTTCTACTTCCACTGACTTCAATTTTATTTTCTAATAAAATTAAATATAACACATGTAGATTCGGCTGTCTCCTGTTTTCACTCTTTCAGCTGCTGGGGTCCCTGTGGGTGATCTCCCTGTGTATCTTTGCAAGTGTGTGTCTTTGTGTCCACACGTCTACATGCGTGGGTCTCTAGGTCAGTCTCTCTGGGAGAGGGTTGCTGTCTGAATGGATGTGACTCTGTGCAGCTCTGTGTGTGCACACATCCAGCCCGCACTCATCTGTTCTGTTTGTCTATCTGTCCCTCCAGCTCCCTGTCTCTCTCTCCATCCCCATCCGTCTCTCCATCTCCGTCTCTCCATCGCATCCGTCTCTCCATCTCCGTCTCTCCATCCCCATCCGTCTCTCCATCCCCATCTGTTTCTCCATCTCCGTCTCTCCATCCCATCCGTCTCTCCATCCCCGTCACTCCATCTCCATCCGTCTCTCCATCTCCCCGTCTCTCCATCCCATCCGTCTCTCCATCTCCGTCTCTCCATCCCCATCTGTCTCTCCATCTCTGTCGCTCCATCCCCATCTGTCTCTCCATCCCCATCCGTCTCTCCATCTCCGTCTCTCCATCCCATCCGTCTCTCCATCCCCATCTGTCTCTCCATCTCCGTCTCTCCATCCCCATCCATCTCTCCATCTCCGTCTCTCCATCCCCATCCATCCCTCCATCTCCGTCTCTCCATCCCCATCTGTCTCTCCATCTCCGTCTCTCCATTCCCATCTGTCTCTCCATCTTCTCTCTTTCCAGCGTCTCTCAGTCCCTCTTCCACTCCCTCTCTTTTCTTCCCTATAACTGTTTCCTTTTTCCCTTCCTCTCTCCCCAGTTTTTCTCTGCTGTCCTCTTTCTAATTTTCTATCTTAATGTATCTAATATTCTATCTCAAGATTAACCAAGGAGATAAAGATGTTAATGTTAAAGACAGATTATTCTTCCAACACATAGACCAAATAACCTAAAAGCTCTTATTCTACACGCACTTCAAAATGTGAGTTAAAATATAATACAGCCTTTTAAATGCCTATAAGAGTATGGAAAGTAAGCAAGGCAAATGGCCTAAGGTCGAATCGAGAGAACTGAAGTCTGTGGTAGGGCAGGGGCTATCCAGCTGTGCGAGCTGGTCTTGGGTTTTGACTAAGGTGACACACATGCTGGTTCACACCTGTGATCTGGCATAATTAAGAATTCTAACTCCCTTTACTCTCAGAAGTGTCTTGGTTTGAAGACACTATTATTTTAACGTTCCTGCAGGACAGGATATAAAACAGGAACTGGAACAGACATTTTTACATACAGCTAGAACCCTCAGAGAGCTATGATCTTAGCAAAAACCTGAATTAAGAAAAAAGTATCTATGAACCCAAATGAAAAGGAGGCTGGGCTTTGCAGAGGGAAAGCTTTGCCCAATCTCCCAGCAACTGGTAACTATTAGTCTGTCTGTATCTTGAATGTGGTTTTTGACATTCTACTTTATACATGTAGCCCAGGAAACTCCTGGAGAAAAAGTTCACACCAAACTGGCCAAATTATAAACCACTCTGAAGCAGGCTGTCTCCCAGAATTCCATCAGATCATGTCCTCTAATGACAGGCTCACATTCTAAAATGGCAAGACACAGGAGGAAGAAATAGTCTCTTGCCTCTTGAGCAAGAGTCAAGAAACTCAACAAATATCAAGATCAGACCCTCAAAAGCTTGAGATAATAAAACTAAATAAAGACCAGAGAATAATTATGTGCACAGTGGTGAAAAACAAAAAGAAATTTTTAAATAAGGTGGAAAAGATACTCTGAAAAAATAAAAAGGAGTTTTTAAAAAGAACCATGTTTGTAGTATTCATATATAGACACACGCATATACATACACACATCTATACATGCATGCAAATACAATCACTACAGACCAAAATTCATATGCTAAACCCTAGTCCCCAGTGAGACAGCATTTGGAGGTGGGACCTCTGGGAGGGGTTTTGCCCTCATGAATAGGATTAGCACCCCTATGAAAGAGGCCCCAGAGAGCTTCCTTGCCCCTTCTGCCATGTGAGGTTACACCAAAAAGATGGTCATCTATGAACCAGGAAGCAGATCTTCACCACATACCAAGTCTGCCCGCACCTTGATCTTGAACCTACCAGCTTCCTGAACTGTAAGGAGTACATTTCTATGGCTTGTAAGCTACTCAGTCTATAATATTTTGTTATAGCAGCCCAAATGACTAAGCTGGTCAATGAAAGCTAAAATTCAATAGATGAGTTAAACTGCAGATTGGATATTCCTGAATATAGAATTGGTGACCTGAAAAACAGATCTGAGGAAATCACCTAGAATGGAGCACAGAGAAACAGTTACATTGTATAGAATGAACTAAGTCCAACTAACAGGGGATGTACATTCCATAACCACTCAGGATAAAAACTCTCAGCAAACCTCCTTAATCTGATAAAGGCTCTCTGCCAAAAACTTAAGCAATCTGCATACTTAACGGTGAAACATCAGACACATTCTCAAGTCAGGAATGAAACTGGGATCCACCTACCGTCAACATTGTACGGGGGGCCCAGTCAATGCGACAGGACAAGAAAACATAACATACAAGGAATTTATTGAAGTGGAAAGAAACAAAACTGTTATTTGCATATAATCCTCTACACAGAAAATATAAGATGGTTTAAAAATCTATTGGTGCTAGACACAAACTGACATACAGAAATCAATGTCATTCCTTTATCTCAGCAACAGTGCTCATAAAGGAGCAATGCCATCCTCTTCAACCTAGGAGTGTTCAGCAATGTGCGGAGCTGTCACATGTCGAGTAGCTGCTACTTGTCCACACCAGTGTCCCACACAATAGAAATTGTACCTCCCAAGGCCAACTGGGTATTCACTGAGAAACACTATCACCCAGAGCAATCAAAAAAAATATAGCAAATGTATAATGACAATAAAAAATATTCCATTTACTAAGCAATACAAACAAAATGTCATTAAATTTAACAAAAGACATGGAAAGACCTTATATAGAAAATTATAAAATTTTACAAATAGGCCAAAATATATCTATACATGTATAGAAATATATTCGACTCACATATATACTCATTTGTACATACAATTATTCATACCTATACATACCCTGCCCTGTGTCAAGCCCTGAGCTGCATGCTGAGCTTACTACACAGCAGTGAACACAACAGGTAAGGACCCTGCTCACAGAATTATCAACCCTGTTGCAAAGTTTAAAGATTATCACTGTATCTGGTCACAGTTCATATTACAACCTACCTGCTTTTATTTTAAAACTTAAAATTCAATTAGCGGGGCATGCTACTGCAGGCCTCGAGTCCCAGCTACTAGAGAGGCTGGGGCAGGAAGATCGCTTAACCCCAGGAGTTCAAGGCTGCAGTTGGCTATGACTGTGCCGCTACATTCCAGCCTGGGTGACAGAATGAGACCCTGTCTCTACTTAAAAAACACAACAAAACAAAACCTTAAAACTTAGCTGCAGCTTTGCCAGAAACCTTGTTCACCCTATCACTGCTCCCTTTTGAGCATCTGACTGCTTACTGCCACATTTACCAGAGACTACGTGAGGAAAACCATAAAAAGGGTTATGAAAAGTCCACGTAAGGGCAGAAGACAGCAGAAGCAACAGGATAAATGCTAGTGCCTGTTCCCTTCTGTGTGAGGCTTGACAGAAGCATGGGCACAGGCGGACACACCCAAGAACTCTCTCTGACTCAGACTCACAAACTCTCGCTAGCTTCCAAGCCTGATCGTCACCCCTACGGAGCTAGCCTGCTCCTCCAGTCTGGCCTTGTTTCCCGTATCTCTTAACTGCACCTTTCTGCTCCAGCAACTTTGCCACCACACAATCTTCTTTCAGTTTTTCCCAGGCTTGACCAAGCCATCCCCTCTGCCCTGAATATCCTCTCTAGTGGGGGCCTTCTGGTCTGCTCCTGCTCCCACCTCAAGTGTCAAGCAAACTCCTAAGCCCTGGAAGCCTTCCTGACCTTCCTAGGCTCACTCCCACCTAGCCTAGCACATGCCTGTGTACTTACGTCCCTGTAACCACTGTTTTGAATGAGTGTCCCCCACACCCCCAAAATGAGTGCTGACTACAGAAAGGAGCCAGTAAATTAGTTCAAATGCCTTCTACATACCACCAAGGAATGGAATGGAACAGAATGAACTGCAGAGAGATACTTCAGATCCAGTCCTCACTCTCAAGGAGCTTCTTTCCACGGCAAACACACACACACACACACTCTCTCTCTCTCTCTCTCTCTCTGAGGCAAGGCAGAATGCAGTAAGGATCACACAGACAGTAACGATGGGCAGTGCTGGCAGTGCTCCAAGTCTGACTGGTGGAGGAGAGATGACTGCACAGAAGAGGCAAGAGAGACTTCAGCAGGCCTCACAGAGAGCTGGATTTTTATTTTTATTTGGTGGACTGCTCAGAGGGAACACATCTCAGCTAGAAGGAAGAGAATAGGCCAAGGCACATGACAGAGAAAAGCTCATCAGGGGACAGCCAGTAGACATGCAAAGCTAGAGAGTCGAGGAAGAAATGCTGTGAGTGAGGAAAGCAGGCAAGGGGGATTCAGCCAGACTGTGGAAACCCTGGGTGTCAGAAGTTGTCTTTTCCTGAGGACACAGGGACAAGCCACTGATGACATCTCACCAGTTCAAATTTGACTGCTGGTGTTTATGTTTAGAAGGACATTCATTAAAAGAAAATGTGAAGGTGAAGTGACAAGTTTAAATTCAGAGAAAGGAGAAGAGAAAAATCACGTATTCGAGAAATAAACATGATGACCTCACTGAGTCCTAGAACGATCAGAGCGACAATACCGATTAAAGCCAACGGCGTTAAGACTCCAACAGAAAGACTTTGGGGGGGGAGGCATCAGTCAGAGGAATCAGTACCACATTAGGACACAGGCAGTACTCGCCTTACCATGCATAAAGTCCAAATGTTCAACAGTAATTAGCAAATAAGCTGAATAACAAAAGGAACATAAAAGAATGATCAAATGAAATACTTCTCAACAACTTAAGGAGAGAAAAGGAAAAGCTGGCAAGGACCAAATATTAACTCAAATGCAGATGAACTCAGAGAAAGAATCTCCTAGCAACCAGCCTCTCCTGAAAGGCATGAATTAGTGCTATCATTGGAACAGGAAAAATACCACTTGGATTGCTGATATTTTAATACCCAGCAAATGACTAGGTCTTTTAATTATGGGGCAATATTGATTAAATCTACTGTTACAGGCAGCTGAAAAGTATATGAAATGACACCCTGAAAGCTAGAAAAGAGGCATTTGAGTCCACTATCATTACTCCATTAAACACTCAACAAATTATTTATGGAGAATCAACTTGGTTTAGGTGTTGCATAAGAGAAACAGGATGGTGAGGCCCTGCGGCCCCCACGGTTAAAGGCTGGGGGTGGGGGCATGAGACAGACAAGTCAGAGGCTTTTGCTCCGGGTAGGTGCTTCCAGGAATAATGAGTTAGTTACCCAGGCTAACAGGGAGCAGGGGAAGGATATGAGAGGCAGAGTATACCAAAGGTACAATGGTTAATTTTTAAAAGAAAAAAAAAGGCATAGAATCTGGATTTTATCCCCCAGGGAACCAGTTACTGAAGGAGTGGAGTGCCCAGGCCAAATACACACTTTAAAAAGACCAATTATGACCTCAAGCTGGTGAAAAAATGAGCCCAAGGAGGAAAAGTTGTCAGTTGGGAGCTGTGGCCATCATCCAGATGGGAAGGGGGTTGGAAAAAGCAGATGGATTTGAAGATCTAGAGAAGACAGGATGCACTAGGTAAGTGATGAAAGCTGGACTACGAGGACAAGGAAGCAGGCAGATGAGGGTGACAAGCAGTGGATGACAATGGGGCCATGCGCCAGGCTAAGGCACAGAGGAGGGAGCTGGGAAGACCCAGTTCGGGGGTGGATATGCTGCTGGGTTTAACCTATCTGTGGGAAAACCACAGCCTGTCAATCCAGTTAAGCCCTACCCCCTGACGGCTGTGCCAAACGCCTGACACTGCTCCTCTTTCCCATTTCCTAGAACCTTTTCCTCCAGGCTCGAGGAAAAGGTAAAGACAGCCTGTTACCATCTACAGCTCTAGAGGCAGCAGCTTCCTGTGCCTTCTCTGCCTGCTGTTTACTCTGAAGCTTTAATGCTGGTGGCCAGGAAGGACCTTCCACAATGTAGCCTCCCTGTTGATGATCAGGGAGGAGGTCAATGTCATAAACTTACTTCCCAAATCCAGTTAACAAGTGGTTACTTTCAAGCAAATGATGGTGTAAATTTCAAGCTCTGGAAGTATTTATCATTTGCCTACATCCATAAATTACTGTCAGAGTCTTTGATTCCTTTGCCTCTTCCTTTCTCTCCAAGTTGAGGATGTGCTGCCAAAATTTAATGAATTTTAAAACAATTTCCACATATCTTTTTTTAAAGTTCTGCCTGACAGTTGTTTCCTGAGGTGTTGGTATATGATGTCACTTGTCATCAAATTGTAATTTGCTAGCTTCATTAACTCTTTTTTCCTTTTAAACCTGGTGCTTACAGGGTTTCCCTATTTATTACCTACAACGAGCTTCAGCAGCTTTAGAGTTCAGTCACCAAAACATCCTTGACTCTTCCTTCTGTAAGATTCAGTGACTGATATGCCTACATGCATACACTCTGCAATCTCCATACACTCCTGCAATCTCCATACACTCACTCTGCAATCTCCATACACTCTGCAATCTCCATACACTCCTCATCACCTGAGTCAGCATATTTTATGTCCATTGTTACTGAGGTAACAGATGCTTTCTGAAAGTTAACTGTATGGGTAACCAAGAGCACAAGGAAGAAACTTAATGTTTACTAAGCATCTACCATGTACCAGGCATGCGACATGTTTATTTAATCCTCACAGATACTCTCTGAAATAGACGATACTAACCCTATTTTTCAGATGAATAAAGAGAACCAGAAAACGCAAATCATACAAAGTCAGACTCTAGCACATATGGTTCCACATTGATAACATCTGATTGCAAAATACTAGCTCGAATCCCTCAGTGAAGGAAGTCACTTAGAAGCCATTAAGATCAGGAACTTGCCAAAAGGCAGTGCCAAGGAGACACACCTTCACTTTCAGTGTACAGAACCCCCATTTACCGCAGGTTATACACTCCAAAAGTGCTGCTGCAACCATTTCCCCAAATATCTCGAAGCCCTAACACAGCTGCTACACAATACAATGCTGGGGATGCCAAGATGCCACTGTCCTCTGCTCTGCCTTCCTCAGGCACAGCAGTGTGTTCTGCAGAGGTGCTCAATCGAAGGAGCCCTCCTGACAGGGGCAGCACCCACACCAAGATCTGGAACATGACTTTTGCAGGCTGTAGGTAGAGGGACGGCTGCTGTTTCTGACCTGGGGTGGTGGGCAGCTTTCCAATTCAGCACCAGCTCTTCTGCTCCTCCACCCGCACATCCCGAGAAGCTGTCACAGAGAGCAGCCGCAGCAGCAGTGAGTGCAAATAAGCCAGGTCCTGGCAGAGAGGACCTCGTCCTCTGTGTTTCTGAAAGTTCATCTGCTTCCTGTTAGGTTCAGAGTAAGGCTCTTGGTTCCAGCCTCAGCATGGTCTCACCGTCTAGCTAGTTCACTGTGGTTTCCTGATTTTCAGAGAGGATCTTCTCAGATCATAATGGCAAAGCAACAGCAGAGGGATGAGATGAGGGTGGAGATGCAAAGAAATCTCAAGGAGTAAAACGCGGGAGACACGAAGTGGGCACACTATCCAGTTGCGAGACTGGGGTTCTTCTGCCACTGGTGAGCCAGCACTCCTGCCAGTCCTAAAGACGCATCAAAATGAGCTCCACCTAACACGACTGCTTTGAAGAAACACTGTTTCTCTGGATGCAAAGGTGTCACAGTGTTTTTTTAGTAAAAACATCAATTTTATTACATTGTGGTAATATTCACATTTAATCACCAAAACTCCTATTAATTCACTTCCAGAGGTTTATGGCTGAGATGTAAAGGCTTGATTTTCTAGAGTTAGGATCAAAGTTCAGTACTGAACTGAGTGCCTTAGAATGTGGCCACCATTGAAGCAAATGCCTGGAGATGGGAGGAGCCTGGAAGCCTGGAATGTAACTATACTAGGGGGAGGGGCAAAGAGTGAGATGTGAGGGGTGGGGAGAGAGACAAAATCCAGTCCACAGAAAATCCGCAGAAAGATGCACTTATGCACTTATGTGTGCAGGCTGGACTGAATAACATCAGGGACAAGAGAAGATGCTAACATTGGGATATCTCAGGAACAAATCAGACATTTCACTTTCAAACACAAAACCACTCAGAGGTCAAGCACCCGTACTCTGCCATGAATAATATACATAGAAGCCATGAACACTAGAAAAAGGGCAGCAAAAGAGACCTGGGGTTCAAATGCTCATCAGGCGGTCCCAAGTACCCTGGAAAAAGACCCCCGAGCTGCTGGGGACGACTCTAAAGAAAGCCTTTGTTTAACCAAGCTTTAGTCAGGCTTCTGAACCTTCTCCTGGACCCATCTATGCACTTCCTTATAAATGCCACTTTTAGCCAAGAACCCTGCTAAGTCAGATTAGCAAGAACCCCTGACTCTCAGCATCTAATCAAGCTCCTTGTCCTTGACCACCCTCAGATGACCCTCCCGGCCTGCCTTCAGCAAGAATCCTGTCGAGTCGATTTAGCCGGAATCCTCCTTACTCCTGATGTTTCCTCTCAGTAATTTTCCATTCACTGACCACATCCCTTGCTCCTTTGCTATAAATTCCCACTTGTCCATGCTGATTCAGACTTGAACCTAATCTCTTTCCCCCATCACAAAACCCCATGGCTGCAGTCCCTCTACCCATCGAGATGGTCCTTAGTCAAGTTTGCCCTACTGTGCTTTAAGGAAGTCATGGAATAATTTTTTCTTGAGCACAACCAAGCCTCAGGCACAGGATATAGAAAGTGTCATCCTTCTGCCAGGCCACTGGTGGGCCTGGGAGCTGTCCATGCCATCGTCTCCTATTTCAGGCCGGCTCAGTCCCTCCCACCCCTGCCCAGGGCTCCCCACTCCCCACTCCCCACATCCCTTCCTCAGTTTACGGTAAGCGGATGCCCGAGCCCAACCTCCACGTACAAATTCCTTTGATTACAAATACTTTATCCTGTTCATCTCAGACACAGTACAGTGCATGGCATGGAGCATCACTTATCATGCCTGCTCTATAAATGACTCAGTAGCAAATAAAACAAGAGAATCTGAGGAGGAAATAACTGAGTGAGGAGTATTAAGATACTGTGCTATGTCCTAGGTACTGTGCTGCCACATTCAGGACACTTTAGAAAACCTTATGCAACAGAATGGATAACACATTAAATATGTTCCACAAACATTTCATGCTGATTATTTCCACCAAGCTCCTGCTAAAGGTATTTTCTTTTTTCTCTTCCATTTGTTCAAATCCTATTTATAATAACAGTAGCTTGATGGTTACCAAGTGAATGTTAGGTGCCAGGCACTGTATCTAGGCATTTCACCTACATGAATTCCAATTTCCCACAAAACCTTGAAACTTCTAATAATTATCCTTGTGTGTGTGTGTGTGTGTGTGTGTCTGTGTGTGTGTGTGTGTCTGTGTGTGTGTGTACACACAGTTCTTCTTCTTCCAGTGTGGCCCAGGGAAGCCAAAAGACTGGATATCCCTGGTGCAGATGAATGAAGTGATGCTTCGTCCTAGGTAAGATGACACTGTTTCAATACGGTGGGACCCTGGGGGCATGGGGCAAGCAATGCCTCTATTGAGTTGATTCTTAATGAACTATATTGCTATATACTAGACAGACAAAGAGAGGGACTTTTTAAGAGGCTCAGAGATGTTCAAGAACACTCCTAAGTTCACACAGCTGCCAAATGGCAGGGAGACGCTAGGCCAGGGATATCCGCGAGCTCTACCTGAAACAAAGGCTGTTCTTTCCCATGACACAAAGCTACCTCACCCAGGAAACCACCTCTGGAATCCACAGATGCTGTTAACGTCCTTTGCTGCTGTTCCACTGGTATGCAATGGAGGTCTTCATAGCTTTTGTATCTTATTTTCAGGCGGTCAGATGTTGTTTTAGGCTGCATTTATATCTACCTCAGCCAGTAATCTTTTTTTTTTTCTTCCTTTTAATTAACCAGACTGGCAGACTGGAAGATCAGTTAGCTATACTCGTTAATCCTGGTGTGAAGTATCTCCTCCAAGTACCCAATACAAGGAGGGCACCAAGCAGGTGCTCATCCCATGCACATCTGACTAAGTAACAGGTGTATTAACTAGCTACCCATTCCTCAACCTCCAAGCAAGTCTTGACAGTGTGATGAGAGCGTGCTCTACGGGGGCTGAGCTGGTGCAGGAGGGGGACCCACTAGCCTGGAAGACTCTGCACCCTCTACCATATTACTTCCGTTGTTTATACCCTTATAAAACAGGGTCCCACCTTGTCGAAACATGGTGCAGCCCTGTCAAAACAGTGTCATCATGCCTGGAAAGAAGCGTCACTTCATTCATCTACATAAGGGGTATCCAACCTTTTGGTTGCCCTAGGCCACACTGGAAGAAAAAGAATTGTCTTGGACCACACATAAAATACAATAACACAAACAATAGTTGATGAGCAAAAAAGCAAAACAAAACAAAAACAAAAAATGCAAAAGAAGGTCATCATGTTTTAAGAAGGTTTACAGATCTGTGTTGGGCTGCACTCTTGGGCCACAGGCGGCCCCCAGGCTGCGGGATGGACAAGCCTGGTCTTCGCCTTTGGAAGAGATTCTGTGGCTTCTCAGACAGCAGCCCTGCCCGGAGCCTCCGGACTCTCAGCTCTGCCTCTCACAGTGCATCTGCGTCACTCCAGATTCAACTGAGAAACTCCATCTGAACAGACCGCCATCTATTTTT
This sequence comes from Cheracebus regulus, assembly GCA_963574635.1. Taxonomy (NCBI): domain Eukaryota; kingdom Metazoa; phylum Chordata; class Mammalia; order Primates; family Pitheciidae; genus Cheracebus; species Cheracebus regulus. The sequence goes on along the minus strand of CAUYQU010001890.1, from coordinate 65,953 downwards.
ACCCGCTTCTGAACTAAAACTGCATTTTAATGATCAGTTAAAATAAGCTTTTTTACAAAATGTGATGGGTTTCCCTCCACAGGCTAAGCAGAATTTGTTCTCTTCTCTGTGGCTGAGCCTTGAGGTCCTCAGGTGATGGAAGTAGCTTCTGCTTCTCAGGTTTGGTCTTTCTGTCCTCTGCCTATCTGCCCCTCACTCTCCCTTCCATTTTCTGCTCTGAATCAACTAAGGGCAGAAAAAGGATGCTCTCTCGTTCTTTAGAAATGAATGCAAAGAGGAGCCTGAAGGATCCACCGCGGTAAAGAAAGAGCCTTGGCTCCCCGACAGGGGAGAGACTCAGTGAAAAAGACAAACAGCCAGGCCTGGGAGCACTGGTCAAGAGTCTCAGTGCACACAACTCAGGACATGCTTGGCTCACAACCTCACATGTCCCTGGCATTCTACATAGCTGAGGCTACAGACACAGAAGCTAAGATTACAGTACTTATTTTGCTTGTCATCTGTCCCTTCCCTCCTCCCACACTGGAATGTAATTTCTGAGGAAAGGGATCGTCTTTCTTGTTCACTGCAGAATCCTCAGTGCCTAAGAGAAAACCCTCATCAGAAGCTGACCCGGAACAGGAATACTAAGGTGCCGCCCAACCCCGCAACCGATTATCAATAAATGTTTATTGAACAAAGTATTAATGAATAACATCATTTCTAATTAAAATTCCTCTCCTATAAACAATATCCTCAGTTCAGAATGTTTACAAACTCTATATGGTCTGGAACAAATAAACTGAGAAAAGAGAATTCCAACAACCTGCAGATGCAGGGAAAAAGCCGAGATTCTCCCCACCCTTGAAAGAAGGAAAGCGTGTGTCACCACAGCAACACGCTACAGCTGCACCGCCTTAGGGATGAGCAACTCTGAGGTGCGATGGGTGGTAGGGATACTGACATACCCCCAAAGCCCACTTCCTCTACAATACTCAAGCACAAGTATGCAGAAACGGCCTTGTAGGAAAACACAAAACACCACTTTTTCCCCTTTTAGGGAGGAAAATACTGCTTCCAATTTTATTTTAAACCAAGAACTCACACATAGCTCCGAATCTTCCCCAACTCAAAAACAGAGAAAAAGAGAAACCAAAGAGAAGAATAGTTAAAACAGGAGGAAAAAAAATTAGAAAGAATCCAACTCGTATTTCTGCATTCATGATTTCCCCATAAGATAGTTTAAAAATACAAGTATGAATTTGGGTTACAGTAGAGTAACTGTGCAGGATCCAACATGGAGATTAAATATTCAGATCTGTTTTACAGTAAAATTACAACTGATTTCAAGCACGGTACAGCTTCTGTCCAGACACAGGAAACATGGAGGGCCAAGGCCTCCCTGGGCTGAGTTCTGCCCATCCAGCAAGAAAGAATGGGCAGGTGTACGCACAAGAGACCTGTGGACAACGTGACCACAAGTGAGAAAGGCAGCACTAGGCTGCGACGGGACTGAAGCAAGGCAGTCATCTGCAGAGACTTTAATGAGGCCACCATCCTCACTAAAGAGGGAGCTTTAGATTGAAAAGAATCAACGCTGAAATCATGGCTACATAATCAGAAATTATCTCAGAGAGTATGACAAGGAGAAAGCAAATAAACAAACTAAGATTTTCAAAGGTTATATACATCAAACATGAAAAAGAAAGAACATGCAATTCAGGACAAATACAGTGGAATCAATCTGTAAGAAAACCTTGATTGGATGGCTAAACCAAAATGTGAATACTAAGGTAGCTCCCCCCATATTTTCAGAGGAGAACAAAGAACTGGTTCACTACTTGAATCACATGGCATAATATTAACAGGTGACAGAGATGGTAGAACAATTCAACCTCTTTTTACAGTCATGTATATCCCACTTACTCTAAGGGTTATTTTTATGATCCGTGAATGCTGTTCTAGGCCATGTCTATGATTCCTGATGGCCAAGTTCACAGGCACATCTGCAAGTGAGATAATCACCTACAATATTTTCCTCACTTTCAGATCTGATATATATTTTAAGGGGGAAAAAAATCTAAAATGTATTTCCCACTTTATTCTATAACTACAGACTGCCTTTCGAACATTCTGGTTCTTGAGAAAGTAGAAAGGCAATACCGTGGCCTCTGAGAGTCACCCCAGACACAAGAAAATGTGCTGCATGGCTGATGATAAAACTTGAGATGCCACTATCAAGGCAGAGCAGTTCTGAATTTAATCAAGTCTGTCGAGCTTTGGAAGGATGGATAATAGGCAACCAGATGGAAAAGATTTGCATTCAGAAAAGCTACCCTGGAAGATACAAATGAAGTGCCTCCAAATTCTGTGCAATCAATGATCTGCTGCCCAGCTTAATAAAACCTGAAATAAAACAATCACAAAACCAAAAATGTTTAAACAATCCGTTTCACTTATACAGCTGAATCAATAATAAGGCAATTAGCCCAGCACAACACAAGCTCCATTCTCTTTCTTTTTTGTTCCATGTGAGTGCTCAGGAAGCACACTGCTGCCACATCCAGCTCTGGTCTCAGGTGCACGGAGGGAGACCGAGACGAAGACGCAGCAGGAGCAAGACGACAGGAAGTGTCCCTCCGTAACACTGGTGAATGGTGAATGCAGCTTAACCTAGAACACACGCGTGAGTGCAATCACACACACACCAGTACACACAACTGTCACTCCTCCACAAAACCTGAGCCACTGAGACATGGGGAAAAACAGGAGCAGAAAAATACTGGGCTGTGATACTGCAGCAAGGTACTTAAAGTTGACCATTTTAAGTCATCCATCATGACTATAAACGAAAAATAAAGATGGCGTGGTGGTGCACACCTGTAATCCCAACACTTTGTAATGCTAAGGGGGGAAGACTGAGCCAAGGATTTCGAGGCTGCAGTGAGCTATGATTGTGCCATTACACTCCAGTTTGGGCAACACAGGGAGACCCTGTCTTTAGAAAAAAGCAGCAGCCCTCGGGGCCATCACTGAGATTTCCTGGTCTGTTAACCTCGTAAATAGTGTTGAATAAAATATGCCAAGAGCCATGGGTGTGGCACCATGGTCCTGGTTCACGTCCTCTCAAGACCCAGAGAGAAAAGGCGACAGGAAGGCAGGAGGAGCCAGTGAGCACTGAGCCTTATCATGTCCAAGATCCTGAAGCTCTCAAGGCCCTACTGTGCACTTCAGGAAACTAAAACTGAGAGAGGGTCACTTGCCCCAGGTCCCAAGGCCACTGCAAAGGACCTGAGATTCAGAACCACTGCCTCCACCAAGCCCACTCACCTGCTGAGCCTCCCTGTGCTGGCTCAGTTAACAGCGACCTAATGGAGAGCACTTTCTTCCCTTGTTTGATGGAAGTGGAGGCAGGGCCCTCTAGCAGATTCCCTGTGCTAGAGAACAGGCGGAGGAAAATCTACATTTATTCTGTTGTTTTCCTACTGTTTGTTGTTTGCCAAGTTTGGTAAAATTTGATTTTAAAGGCAGTATTTTTTTCAGCATTCAAAGAAATCCAAGATCAACATATACTCTTACTATTTTTAAGCTCCAATCAATGTGAGTATGTTGAAAATGGGAAATGCTACAATGATATAATGAACCTGCTCTTTGAGAACAGAGTGTTGCCTGCTATTAGCTTTGATTTCAGTGATGGTTTCACCTGGTGAGGAGAGGCAGTATTTTCTTCCATAATTAGAAATGTCCACGTGAGTTAATTAAGATGTCCCTTCAATGATCATTGTATGGAATGGAAGGGTACACTGCATTCAGGCAAGGTTTTCAGGTGCATTAGGCCCTTTTGAAAACCCTCTAGGCACAATCTCTTTCAATTTGGTATTTGCAGCTGGTCACATCATCCTTCTGAGAAGTCAGAATATGGCGAGGTTTGCTGGAAGTTACCGCCAGCTTCTTTCACAAGCACTCACTGGCCTGTCTCTAATTCTGGCAGAAGCATCTTGGTAAGGAGGACAATTCCAGGAGGAAGGCTGCTGCCAGAGAGCACACCTGCCTCCAGGCGTACAAAGGATGTTGTGCATGCACCAGCTCCCCGGGCCCCTCATGCAGGGCCCCATTGGTGGGTTAAAGGCAAAGAGCAGGGGAAGCTGCTGAGGTTCAAAAAGCCCGAGAGAAGCCATCGGACTGACGCTTTTAACTGATCCTTCTAGCAGCTATGGAAGATGCTCCTCTGCTGATAGAAAACTTGCTTTCCACCCCTAACTCTACCAGGCTCCAGGTTTTCAAGGGGCATATGTCAGAGTGCAAAGCCGCATTTCACCCTGGTGGACTTCTGCTTGTGCCACGGTTCCCGGGGGGTTCACGGTCCATTCCAGGTGAACAGTCTTTTGGTGAACCTGCGCTGAACCACTGTGGTAGAGTCTTTCCTGCAGATCATGTGCCTCTCCTCCAGATGGCTTTGTGTCCTCCAGGACAACAGAAGCTGGAATGGCTTCTATGCTGCTGGGCTGTGAGACCCTGGATCTGGGGGCCACCCAGAAGTGGCCATGTCCGAGCTTGACCACTGGTAGTTGCATGCCGCTGGGCAGGGTACTTAGCTTCCTTATGTCTCACTCAGGTACTGCCAGGATAAAGAGTACAAGATTCCCACCCACACGCAGGAAAAGTAAAGGCAGTCAGGGAAACAAGCCATGTGTTCCACTGAATTCACTGCCTGTGACAGTACAGTACAATGTTTTTAAAACTATGAGTTGGAACCTCTAGGAGATTATGAAATCAATTTAGATGATCATGGCTCATCTTTTTTAAAAAAATGGAATGAAACAGAAAAGTTCAGAATATAACAATATGGAATGCATAAAGACAAATATTGTTTCATGTGTATTTATCAATATGAAACAAATTTGGATTCAAATGTAAAAAAATTTTTACTATAGGTCTTAGTTTAAAAATTGGCAAATCACGTGTAGCAGTAAAACATCAATATGGTTACTAAAAATATTGCCCAGCTATATAAATATACAAAGAGCCTTAAATATGTGCCAGATTTTCTTTCACCTACTGATAAAGATTCTTTAAAGTTTCTAATCACTCGAAAGAATTTAAAAGAATAAAAAATAAGCCTACCAAATGCTGCCCAACTCAGACATCCAATAAGCAGCTTTTGCTAATGCAAATATTAGCATCATGTATTAGTACCTTGTCATACAGTAATTTTGTAGCGGGCACCTAAAACTTTTGAGTCATTAGAAAGCCTGCTGGGATTCTATCTTGCTGAGATGATCCGATGTGCAGAGGAGGCCTGAGGCACAAAGACGCTCATTACTATGTTGTTTATAAAGGAAAAAGAAAACAACAACCCAAATGTCTAGTAATAAAGGACTGAGTGGCAAATTTCCCACATGAAAAATTATGGAGTGATCAAAAATAATAATGGTCTTTATAAATAGTTTAATACATTTGTAACTGGAGAAACGCTTCTGTTTATCATGCTAAGTGAAAAAGAAGATATAAATTTTATATCAGGACTAGCCACGATGGCTCACACAGGACTAGCCATGATGGCTCATACCTGTAATCCCAGCACTTTGGGAGACAGCGGTAGAAAGATTCCTTGAGCCCAGGAGTTTGAGACCAGCCTAGGCAACAAAGTGAGACCCCGTCTCCATGAAACAATTAGCTGGACATTGTGGCTGAGGCAAGAGGATGGCTTGAGCACAAGAGTTTCAGATTACAGTGAACTATGATTGTGCCACTGCACTCCAGCCTGGGCAAAAGAGCAAGACTCCACCTCTAAAAATAAATAATACTTTAAAAAGAAATAAAATGTTACAGACAATGTCACCACAATTATATATCATATAAATTTGGGTGGTTTGGGATTTATTGTTTTGTTGACAGTGGTTTTAGACAGATCCAGCTTTTAAAAACCACAAGAAATGAGACATGAAAGGTTCACAGTAGTTCTCTTTGTATGAGACAAGCACAACAGCTTTCTTCTATTTTTTTTTACTTTTCTATAATTTCCAAATTCTCTAACAGGTAAATTTTACATCCAAAATGAAGAGAATGATATAAAAACCTTTGCTTTTAAGTATACTGACACATGGAGATTTTCCAATTTTATCATTAAATTTCCAAAGGACAAGAATTTTACTCTGAAATGGTGAGAACTTCAGCAGTCACTTAGAGGGAAAGGAAAAGGGGCTAGTATGAACACCGTGAAATGGTAAAACAAACATTAAAAATTACATGAGTAAAGGTTAAATCTATTTACTTCTGAATAGGAATACTGTTTCATTCTAAGATAAGCAGGATTATGCTTGGTTTAAGAAAGACCAAACCCAGTATTATTACTGATCTGACAGGAACTAAGAAGCTGTTTTGACATCTCAGTAGGAGTGAAAAAGTCTGTATTTCATTTCTCATTTCTGCAGCATTTAATGACCTGAAAGCATAATGATCTGTAGCATTTAATCACCAACAAACAGTCTTAGTCATAGAACAAACTAGTAATTGCAGAAAGCAGTCCAATCACTCTGAGCCCCAAGTGCAGAATGCAGTACGAACTGCTGTCTGAGGACATCTTCAACATCACAGCCAACAACTGCATCTTCAATACGTACAATTATTATTTACTGTCTGTTCTCTGGTACTCAACATCGCAAATGCCAGCACTTGCTCCCATATAAATTAATTCACATAGGAACAAAAAGAAAAGTATTAAGCTAGTAAAAAAAATATTAGTCTGACCTGAGCATACATTACGATTTGAACTGTTAAACAATAAAAAGGAATGATAGTGTCGTATTAAATACTTCACTATAACACAAAGTTGAAATCAAATTATGAGTGAAGGGGACTGGCAGAGGACACGGCCAGGCCCGAAGTCACTGGCCATCCAAGCCACCATGCAATGTGGGCAGGTGTGCTAGAGGGCACTGCCTGTGGCTGGCCTGGGTGACAGTGGCAGGACAGGTGTGCCCTAACCACTCTCCCTGCCCAGGCCATGCTGTGGGGGGGCAAGGTGGTAACGACCTGCTGGGCTGCACTGTAGAAGGTGAAAGACATGAACCCCAAGCCTGCCTGGTTAACAGGCCCAGCCCATGGGGCCCAGGCACTGTGGGGGACTGGCCTCAGGAGGCTCCTGGGCTTGTGGGTGTTCATTCTGCAGCCACCTAGTAACACTGTATTTCTCGAGCCTAACCAGCTCTGTCTAGTGCCATACAGAATTGGCCCTCTCAAGAGCACCAACAAAAGAGGAAGCAAAGCAATCAAAACCTGCTCGGAAAAGTGCTCTGGGTTTCCCTCACTCAGCATAGCCTTCGGGCCAAACTCAGGTATCAAAGTAAGCCTTGTGTCATCACCAACTTTCCAGTCATTGTAAGATGACATGTAAAATGACCCACTCACTCTGGTCTGCGGCACTTGGTAACATTTACAACTCCCCAAGTACACACGAAGAAAGCTACAGATGACACAGCACCTTCTGCTCCCCAACCAAAACTACACCCAGTATCAGTCCATGATGGTGCAAATTCCATTCCTTCTTTCCTTCTCTGACTCCTAACTCATGTTTGTAAAAAAGGGGGAAGAGGTGGGAGAAGATGATTTCACAATTTATATAAACACACATACTAATTCTGGGTCTTTTTGAAGTCCTTTTCAGTAGTCCCTTCTCTGATGGGAAATAATTTATCCTGCCTCTTCGAAAAATATTAATTTGCACAAAGTATAAAATGTATTTGGTTTAAAAGTACAAGAAATAAAGTTTGAAAAACCAAAGAAATCTTGAGATCATAGGCACAAAAAAATGCATCATAAACCAATAAAATACAGTTTAATTCTAAAACCAAAGGATCTTAGAGCTGAGACCCCCACCCCTTCTTTCAAACAGTCCCAGAGGAAGGAGCTGCTCCCAAGTCACAGGTGCTAGTGACTAGAAGGCTCCCAGCCCACTGCTCCATCACAGTGTCATTATCCAAAACAGAGGACAGAGAGAAAGGGAAAAAAATTATGTCAAAAAGATCTCCTGCTGAATTTAATTAAACAGGCATTTCTTATTAAGAAATACTGATACACAAAACGTAGAAAAAAAAATCTCCGGGTACTACTTGCTTCCCCAAGTGCCCCGTGTCCAGCATTCAGAAACGAAGACGCAGCTCCACCATGATGGGAACCTGCGAGGTACCCTCCCAACGCGCCAGCAGCCTCAGGACCACAGCCTTCCCATCAGAAGAAACTCTATCCCCACTCAGCTGCCAGCTCAAGAGGCCGACAACTCCCAGGCTGTCCCTTGGCATCCAAGCTCTCAGCCTGGAAAGCGCCAAACAGCCTCTAACGCCATTTCCCAACTTCCCTTGTAAGTCACCAAAAAGACTCCCTGCTCTCAAAGTCGGGCAGCCCCTCTCTGACCTTCACCTCCTACCTTCCCAGCTCACTCCCTCTAACTCCCCAACCCCATCAATTCTTCCACCCACCAAGACCTCAGACCCTGATTTCACCACCTCTCTGCCGCCCTTCCCCTGCCACATACTCACTCAGCGCCATGGCTCATAGTCATGTTGGCTCCCTGGTGCTCTCATGTGCCACCACGCTCCTCTGCCCTCCAAAGAACTTTCTGGCAAATCCCAGAGCTGGTTAAATCTAACTCCCCACCTCCTCTGCCCCAAGCAGCTGTACACAGCTAGAGGAGATGCAGAATCCTGCTGACTGGTACCACTGTAAATTCTTGACAACCCACTCAGGTGGGCCCTGGGTGGTGTCAAGTAGCATCACTGGAAAGGCCCTTTTTGTCTCTCCCCCAACCTCCAGCACTCCCTGGCATTCTCAACTTACTGTCCATCCAGCTGAGAAGACAGAGGCCAGGAGAAGCACTGCGGCCCTCTTGCCTTCACTCTGCCCACCCTGCCATCTGCCCCCTGCAGCTCTCTGCCCTGGGGTCCCTACAGAGGCACCTCCCTGGACTCAGCCCCCTTAGTCGGCAATGGATCCGTGCCCCTCCCACCTCTCTCTCCTACATCACGCATTTCCCATCAGCACAGGCACACTTAGTAATACTCTCTTTCCAAAAGCAAACTATAGCTCTGAACCAGCCTCCCCTCTACTTCTCTGCTCCTGTCCAGCCAGGCTCCTGCGTGTTCCAGTTCCTCCTCCCTGTTCTCTCTGGAACCCTGACCAGCAGGGCCACTGCTCCCACCCCGCACTCGGCCAGTCTTACCAAGGCCACTGCTAACCCAGTGGCCACATCCCAACCCTTATCTTACTGAAGTTGCTCACTTCCTCCTCAAAATGTCTCTCTTGCTGACTCCCGGAACCATCTCTCTCTCTTTTTGCCCCCCTCCCTTCTCCTATTTCTGCCCTCCCTAGCTCCTTCTCACACACACCTCTGCTGCTCCCTTGTCCTTCCCTCCCCGTGCTTGGCGACCTCAGCCACAAGACTGTAATTAATAACCTCAGCATGCCAATGGCTCCTATGCTATTATCTCCAGCACTGACTCCACTGCCCGTTCAGCTCTCCCATTGTCTAATACATAAATCAGTCATCAGTTTCAAGACCTGCTCCTTCCAGTCTACATTAGTCCTTAGGGAGCAACTCCACCCTTCAAGCCCTGCACTCATCCTCCACCCTTGCTATTCCCACCCAATCCAGCCCACCAGCAAATCCCCTGACCTTGCCTAATCCCTCCTCAGCCCCCACACTGCACCCCCTGAGGACTACTCCATTGCCCGTTCTCTCCTCAGCAGCCAGAAGAATCCTGCCAAAACTGCATTAGGAGCACATCTGCTCAAACTCCACAGTGACCCCCATTCCACAGTGCAAAGTACTCACAGTGGCTGCAGGACTGGACATGCCCTGCCCTGCTGACTCTCTGACCTCTCCCTCCCATCCCCCACAGTTCCTCTGCCCCTCAAACCCACCAGGCACATTCCCACTCTGCTGGGAAGGCCCTTTCCCCAAGGATCCACACGGCTCAGCCCTCACATCCTTCAGGTCTCCGAAGGATGTCACCTTACACAAGAATAACACCATGACATCCCTTTATATAAGCACTGTCCTAATACCTAACACACAGCAGTTACATGGCAGCCACTGTTCTAAGAATTTTACATATGCCAATTTATTTATTATAACTCATGTAATCCATAATATTACCTTCATTTTACCTACTACGAAACAGACATGGAGAAGTTGCCAAAGTCGCAGAGCCAGTAAGTAATGGAAATTTGCATTCCAACTCAGGCAGCCAGGCTCCAAATTTCTGCTACACCTGCCGCACCCACGCCCCGACCCTTAACTTCCTGCTTTGTTTTCTCTCATCTGCTTTGTTCATGACTGCCCCGGAGCCCCAGACGGTGTCCAGCAGAGAGCGGGTATTTGGCCATTACTTGTTAAGTAAGTTAAGGAACAATTCAATCACACTGAGCCACCTGTTTCCCCTCCAAGGCTGTCGTCATCAATCTGCTGCCGTACAGGAGTCAGCAGATGACAATTAAAATGTGGCCCGCTGGTTCCCATAGTGAAGGTGCTCTCCTTCACTGGCTAGAGGACGGGACAGTGACCTGTGTGAGCTGAGCCAAGAAGCCCCAGAACAAGTGGCCTTTCTGAAAATGAATGAGCAGCTACACCACAAACCGTGAAGCCTCAAACACCTTCACCTCGGAAAATGCCAGGGGCAGGCCTCCATTTTTTGGTTAAAAGCATATCTTTTGTTTTCCTGCCAGCTATGCCTTTATCAAACTATCTGTGGTTTATGGTCACATGTTCCAAATTCCAGACCAAGCACAAACATCCGACCTTTGCCGGACAGACTGAGCAAGCCAGAGAACAGAAATCACAGGAAGCCTAGAAACTCCCCCAGTGTCAGACATGCTCATTATTTCTGGCATTTCATGGCAGAAATGCTACCCTTGGATTATTACTTAGAAATATTTCAAGCTACTGCAACGACACTGCTACTCAAAAATACCTCAACCCTCTTGAAATCTTAGAAATTAAGATTGTATTTGTATTATTTTGGAGTTTAGCGGATTTTTCTTAAGAAATGGAAATGTGTAGGTAAACTCCAGAAGTGTGAGAAAAGACAGACGATGGTGATGACGGCCATTTCCATCCACTGCCTCAAGACCACAGTGGTGTTTCCCATCACTGGCCCCTAAATATAAATAAAAACTGCTCTCTGGTTTACCACGTTATCACTATTAAAGCTTCTCATCTTTTTGAAACATGATTACATTTAAAGGTCCTGATTACAAAGCCATGTGTTATTTTAAACTATGATTTTTCTAGAATTGAAACTAAACCGCCTTTCTTTAACCTAAGTGATAACTATATGTTTTCCGAAGTGTGTATAATTAATGTACCTGAAAATTACATTGGAAACTAGGCGACGCTGCTTTTTAAATCTAGAACTTACCTCGACACGCAACTTTGGAGCTGTCAGGAATGAAGAGACAAACTGCTGATGACACTTCCGCTGGAGAGCAACGAGCAGCCCTGGTGTGGCACCCAGAGGGCCACCAGCCCCACAGAGCCTGCGAGAAGCGGGAGGAACAACCCAGCACGGTCAGTCTCTGTTCCATCCATGATCCAGCGAGCCAGTGACAAGGCAGGGTTGGCAACAAGACCACCACGAACCACGCGGACCTTGGCAAAGAAGGGAAGCTGCTCACCAAACACAAACTGGACATGACAGCCTATTACCATTCCTGTCCATGAGTTCATGTCCAAATCCACACTATCTATCCATGGCAAATCTACACTACCACCCTTTTGCTAAAAGCAGGGAAAGGACAAAGGAACAACTTCTTGCACACAAATGTGTTTTGGAGGTCAGCTAATTTAGGACAATTAAGCACTATTCAAATGCAAGAAAATCTGCATTTAGTTGGAGGGGAACCCCAGATTTTCCACTGAGCATGTTTGTTCAGTACCTTCATCAAGGAGAATATTTTAGGTGTCTGACATGTAAGTATTTTGAAGAGATTTTTGAACCTCATTGACCTGCTACCTTACTTCTCAGATGATAAAGTACTGTACTGCAGAATCAAACACTTGGTACTATTTTTTAAAAAGCTGAAATAGCCATCATTTCCTCCCACCTTTTCTGTTGATCAGCAGTCAACAGAGACCAAAATCTAAAAGAACAATATTTCAGAAGTCTCTAGTACAGTCCAAGTCCCAAATTTCCTGTTTAATCCTCGCGTGAGACAAATAACCACAAAACGTTAAAGGAGGCAGACAGAGTACTCTGGTCATTTTTAATAGATCTGCCCAATGACCCTTCTCATGAGTAAAGGTTGCTAAGCGAAGCCCAAAAACCATGAAATATTTAGAAGTAAAAGCACCTACTTACTGTCTGCAACTTATTCTCAAATAGTTCAGAACAAAAAGGAGTAAGAAAGAAAAATGATAAAGCAAATGTGGCACAATGTTAACACTGGTGATTATAGGTCTCTAAGTTTGAAATTGTTTCAAAACAAAATGTTAAAGAACATGTATCAACAGGATTATTACATAAAAAGATTAATTTAAGATATGAACTATTTCCTACACCTACACACATGTTCCACCCTTCCTTCCTTCTGGTTTCCAAACAACCTCCGTCATTTCCTAGTCAAGATCCTAGGAAAAGTAGTCTCTCACCTCCTACTCCTGGCTCCAAATAGCCTCAAAACATGGCTTCTGTCTCCCTCTCTCAATTGAAACTGTTCTTAACAGAGTCATCAAAGACTTCCCACTTCCCAAATCCATCAGCACATTCCAGCTCAAGTCTTCATCCTTCCTGGCAGGAATACGGACTCCGCTCCAGCTTCTCTGCTCAGTCTCCCCATGCAGTCTCTTCCTCTGATCCTTATATTTTGCTGTTACATCTTAGATTTTGCCACAGCTCCTGCCAGCTCTCCAGTGCACTGCCTTGAGAAGATTCTGAGGATCCCACAGGCTCGGTGAGAAACAGTGATGTGATAGTTCAGTGATGTCTGCCTGGCTGGAGACTGGGAGGCAGGAGAGCGGGGCAGCAGCATGGCTCTACCTGGAACTTGACTTCCTTCTCTAAAGGCTCTCCTTCAGTAAACTCATCTCCTCCTTTAATTCCAACTATTTCTAATACCCAGCAAAATCTACTCTTAAGGGACACTCCTCCATTGACTTCCAGACCTACAGTGCCAAACCTACAGGAAGTTCCAATTACTGTTCTACAGACTTGAACTCTTCTGCCACCAAAACACATTCTTTTTTTCATAATCCCAAACTGAATTAATGGCATCACTAATCACCCTGAGGCCAAACCACAAATACTAAAACTCTCCCTGATCTCTACTGTTCCTCATCCCTTACATCCACATCTATTTGGAAGCTCCTCTCACTTCCATCACTACTTCCACACCTTAAGTCCTTATCATCTGCTGCCTGGACTATTGAATATCCTAACATCACTACCTTGCACCTCCTCCACCCCCAAATCAATTCTCCATACTGCTTTATTAGAATTATCTTTTCAAAATACAAATCTAATTTCATTTGTAAAAACTTTTAAAACAAAAATACAGTCATGCACTACATAACAACATTTTGGTCAACAACAGACTGCATCAGTGACAGCCGTCCGTCCCTCAAGCCTATTGATGGAGCAGAAAAATTCCTACCACCCAGTGACATCATAATGGAGTACAATGCATCATCACTCCTGTGTTTGTGATCATTCTGGTAGAAGCAAACCTACTGTGCTGCCAATCATATAAAAGTCTAGCACATACAATTATGCACAGTACATAACATTTGACAATAAATTATTGTTTTACTGGTTTGTGTATGCTTTTTATTGTTGAGTATACTACACTTCTACTTATTAAAAAAAACAGTTATAGCCAGGCACAGTGGTTCTCGCCTGTAATCCCTGAACTTTGGGAAGCCAAGGGCAGTGGATCACTTGAGGTCAGGGGTTCAACCCCAGTGTGACTAACATAATGAAACCCTGTATCTACTAAAAATACAAAAATTAGCTGGGCATGGTGGCACATGCCTATAATCCCAGCTACTTGGGAGGCTGAGGCAGGAGAATCGCTTGAACCCAGGGGCAGGGAGCCAAGATCACACACTGCACTCCAGCCCGGGCGGCAGAATGAGACTTCATCTCAAAAAATTTTTTTTTTTTTTAAAAAACAGCTAACTATGAAACAGCCTCAGGCAGGGCCTGCAGGAAGTACTGGAAGAAGGCCTTGCTATAATAGGAGATGACAGCTCCAAGTGTGCTGTCGCTTCCAAAGCCCTTCGAGTGGGACAGAGGTGCTGGTAGAAGACAGTGATATTGATGATCCTGACCTGTGTAGGCCTGGCTAATGTGTGTGTGTTGTGTCTTATTTGTAACTTAAAAGTTTAAAAAGAAAAAGAAAATTAAAATTTTTAAATAGAAAACAGCATAGAGAATACAGGTATAAAAAGAAAAAATATTTTTGTACAGCTTTCCAGTGTGGTTGTGTTACAAGTGTTATTTCAAAAGTCAAAAAGTTTAAAAAATTTAAAGTTTATAAAGTAAAAAAGTTACAGTAAGCTAAGATTAAATTATTGAAGAAAATATTTTTTATCAATTTCATGTGGCCTAGGTGTACAGTGTTTACAGTCTCTGGTACTTCTTTGGGAGTTTAGGGTGTTCTACCTACAGGACTTGATGTACAGGAATGTTCTAGGAATTCAGAGTCACTCTCCACTCACTTGCTAACTCACCCAGAGCAACTTCTAGTCCTACAAGCTCCATTCGTGGAGATGGCAAAGAGGCATACTATTTTTTATCTTCTATACTGTATTTTTACTATACCTTTTCCATGTTTAGGGATGTTTAGATGTACAAGTACTTACCCACTGTGTTCAAACTGCCTACAGCATTCGGCCCAATCATATGCTGTACAAATTTGTAGCCTAGGAGCAACAGGCTAGCCTATGCAGCCTACATGTGTAGTAGGCTAGAGCATCTAGGTTTGTGTCTACGTACACTCTCTCATGTTCACACAATGACGAAACTGTCTAATGAGACATTTTTCAGGACACATTTCTTAGAACATATCCCTTTCATTAAGCGACACATAACTACATATGAAGTAAAAGGGGAAAATAGCACCAACCACATCAATAGCCCATCCCGTAGCCATCTGGTAGTTTCTTTACTCATAGTCCCAAATTCATTACTCATACTCTGTATGTTCCAAACATGGCAATGTCTTCTACTCCCCAAATACATCATGACATTTAATATCTCTGCATTTCAAATAGTTTTCCCCTGACTAAAAAGTTCTTATCCTACAAACTCCTATTTGTTTTTAAAAACTATTTTCAAATATCAAGTCCTATAGACAGACCACCCTAAATCTCCAAAAAAATTCCTCCTTATCCAGGCAATTTGTATGAGTCTCTGGTCTCACTTTTATTTCACTACCTTTGAATTATAAAGTCATCTCCCCCACCAAACTATGAGCCTGATCTGCAGCAGATGGCTAATAAACTGTGAGTTAATTTTATGTCCTTTTAACGACTCACAGTGCTTCTGCTTCAAAGTTCTAAGCTTAGCATTCAAGGGTACCTAATTTTCCTTGATTCAGTTCTCTTTCTCCAACCACCACCATAAGCCCCTGGAGGACAGCCAGCCCTGCCTCAGAGATCTGCATCACTGCAACACAAGCGCACAGCCCCATGTATCAGGAGTGATGGCAACACTCTGCGGGCCTGCTAAGTGACATTTCTAGCCAGCCCACGTATTACATCAGGGTATAGTTTCACTACTGCTTTACTAGGATTTTTAAACTATTATTCAAAATGCAACAATGAATCCAAGTTCTTTAAAATTGTGTCATTGTTTTAACTAAAACTATAAATAGGAAGTTTTCCTTTCATACAGACTTTATAACAATGGATATTCTCTTAAGTAGGATCATTTTAAAACATACAGCCAAATTTGTTTTCCAGACAAACACATTTTTATATTACAAGTAAATAGGTAAGTAACTTCATTTACTGAAATGAACTTTATTAAAGACATCTATACCTTAAAACAAGATACACCAGCATGAACTCTTAACAAGGTTATGCTAATAACCTATTGCTTTTTCTTTTCTTTTTCCACACAGGGTCTTACTCTGTCACCCAGGCTGGAGTGTAGTGGCACGATCTCAGCTCATGCAACCTCTGCCTCCTGGGCTCAAGCAATCCTCCTACCTCAGCCTCCCAAGTACGTAGGACTACAGCCACCATGCCTAGCTATTTCCCCTTTTTTTTCTTTTTCTTTTTTTTTGGTTGAGACAAGGTTTCGCCCTGTTGCCCAGGCCAGTCTCGAACTCCTTAGCTCAAGTGATCCTCCTGCCTCAGCCTCCCAGAGTGCTAGGATTACAGGTGTGGGCCACACACCCAGCCTCCTACTGCTTTTTCCATTTAAAAGCCCAATTGCTAAGCTAAAGCATAATAATAGTAATAGTAGGGCCCTAAAATTAAGAAAACAAGAAGCATATACAATGCGGATACACACGCAACTCTGTGCCACTCTCTAAGGCCACAAACACGTAACATCTGGGAAAGCTCTTATTCATCTTGTCGCTGTTCCTTCCAAAGTGAAAGTCATTTCAAATAAGACTGCTTCTGCTTCTTGCTAACAATAGTTTAAAGGCCAATTTGTTCTTGGCTTACAATGGCTCCATTTTGCAACACGGTAAAACAAGGCAGTATTCAGAAGGAAGAGGCCAAAACATCTGTCAGTGCTGCAGACTCTCCCCTATCCTCACACCACATGAGACCCCATTCTAGCTCCTTATAGGACTCTTCCTTTCTGTTCAGGCAAATAGGGTCTCACAAGCGGTGCTAATAATACGGAATGAATTCTGGACTGGCAATTGCAATCTTCTCTCATCTAGAGAAAAATCCAAAGCAATATAGAAGAAATAAGAGCACCCGTCCTTAAACAACTTCACAGGAACACTTGTTAAAACAAAATGATGTGTGAAAAGAGATGTCTCAAAATAGCAATGACACGTGAAAATCTAGACATATTTCAACTTAGTTTACGAGTTAAGACTACCTCTCTCACAGCATGATTAGCAAATGTACATAATGCTTCTCAGAAGGATAGGCAGAGACTGGAGTCCCACGTGTCCAATTACACTTCATTCTATTTTGTAAACTGCTCTAGGCTCCATCCTTTCTGCTGTCCAGAATCTCTCTTTCTAGGAGTTGATTGTGAAATTCTCTTCCACAGGTGATCACCACTACAAGGCTGTGCCCTGGACAGGGTCTACAACAGCAGAATACACTGCACTCAAGAAAACGCGAAACTTATTCTAAGAGTCAGCTCTAGGAGGGGTAGGAGGAAAGGGTCTACAGTGAGGTAGGCAGATCCAGGCCAGGCTGCTTTTATAAGCAAAGCTGAAATGGAGCAGCCCAGCCTGTCCTCTTACATCTCGTCTATGCTTGCTTCTAAGGTACAACAGCAGAGTTGAGCCGTTCAGACAGAGACCATTTGGCCCTTCCCAGAGAACCTCTGCCAACTTCTGCTCCAGAGTGGCCAGGGACACAGGACAAGAGGAACAGCACAGGGGCGAGTTCTCTGAGTTTCCTTTTTGCCTCACATATCTCAAATAAAAGCTGAAGAAGAACGCAGTCTGCAAACATGAAGGGTGCAGACAAAAAGAACACCTGCTCTCTCTGCCTGAAGGAACAGAAAGGGGCCTGTTGGGCAAGACAGAACATTTTTGGATAATAACCACTCTACTCCAGACAGGCACCAAAAAACAGCTGTGGCTCCAGTCCCATTCAAACCAGCAAAGGCTGAGTGTGAGGCCTAAACTTTTGCCATTGTGAAGTGGTAACGAGATCCCCCAACACCTCTAGGTCCAAGAAGGCCAAGTAGGGGGCCAGGACTTTCATCCTCCACTGGCAGTAATGACCAGCCCCCTACACTACTGCACTATCAATGAAAACAACATGGAAAGGTGAGACTCCCACCAACTATAACAAAGAGCTCCAGCCACACCCACTCAGTGCCAACAGTGGCTAAACAAAATCTGAACTTCTGTCTCCACCTGGCAGTAACAAAGCAGTGGCCCACCATCCCCTGCCAGAGCAATGCCATAAGTCAACTAAAACAGAAGGGTTAAATAAGATCCAAACTGTCCAGATTTCAATTTAAAAAAACATCGCTCATCCTACCAAGAAGTTAGATCTCAAGCTGCACAGCATGAAGAAAATACATGCCAGCACTGACAGAACAGATGTTCAAGTCACCTGACAGACTTTAAAGCAGCCATAATAAAACTCTCCAATTAACAAGGACACACACACTTAAACAAGAAAGAGAAAGAGGCAGCAAAGAAAAAGAGGCTCAGCTCAGGAAAGCAAAGCTATAAAGAAGTAACAAATGGAAATTTTAGAACTGAAAAATATGACAACAGAAGTAAAAAGCTCAGTAGATGTGCTCAACAGCAGAAAAGGAAGAAAGAATCAGTGAAATGAAAGATGGAAGAAAAAAAATTACCCAAACTTAACAAGAGAGAGAAATTGAGTAATAGGTCAGAATGAAAAAAAATTAATAGAGCCACAGGGACTTGTGGGACTGTGAAAAAAGAACTATCATTCTCATCATCAGAGTTCCAAGGGAGAAAAGACAGAGGGCAGGGCTTGGAAAGTACATGAAGAAATAATAGCTGAAAAGTTCTCAAATTTGACAAGAAACAGAAACCCAAGATTCAAAAACCTAGTTAAACCTCAAAAAACTAAAGACAGAAAAATTTTTGAAAGCAGCCAAAGAAAGATGACATGATACCTACCTATAAGGAAAAAAACAATTTCAATGACAGTTGATTGTTCATCAGAAAACACGAAAAGCCAGAAGAAAGTGGCACAATGCTTATTAGAGGTTGAAAGAAAAGAAATGACAACCCAGAAACTTATGTCAGCAAAAACATCATTCAGGAATAAACAGGGTATCAAGATATTTTCATGAAACTAAGAGAAACTGTCACCAGCAGACCTACTCTGAAAGAATGGCTATACAAAGTTCTTTAAATGAAAAGGAAATCAAACTAATCAACGTTGGAACACCAGGAAGGAAGAAAGAGGGTGTGTAAAAACATAAGTGTAAAAGGTTTTCCTCCTCTTGAATTTTCCAAACTACATTTCACAACGGAAGCAAACAGTGTAACAGTGTCTAATGTGGTTCTAAATGTATGTAGGAGAAATATTTAAGACATTTACACAGCTCCCACATGTACCAAATAACCTGTTATAAACAAAAATGTTCAATGAATAATAGTGAAAGATTACTAACAAATGGCCATTAAAAGAGGGCTGCTTAAGTAAACAATGATACAGCCCTACAGCAGAATATTATGTAACTATTAAAAAGACAGGCCAAGCACTGTGGCTCACGCCTGTAACCCAAACACTTTGGAAGGCTGAAGCAAGAGGATCCCTTGAGCCCAAGAATTCAAGACTAGCCTGGGAAACGTAGTGACACCTCATCTCTAAAAAAAAATTTTTTAAATTAGTCAGGCATGGTGGTGTGCACCTGTAATCCCAGGTACTTTGGAGGCTGAGGTGGGAAGACAGCTTTAGCCCAGGAGGCTGAGGCTGTAATGAGTTGTGATTGTACCACTGCATTCTAGCCTCATCTTGTCCAGAGCAAGACCCTGTCTCAAAAAAAAAAAAAAAAAGTACTCTGAAGATATGCTGCTATGGACAATAAGCAGGGCCGCAGCAGTGTGTCCTGGATGCTATCATCTGTATGAAGATAAACACACAGGCAGAGACTCTCTCTCTGGAGAGACACACAGAAGCGGGTAATAGTATTTGCTGCCAGGCAGAGAACTGGCATCTAGGGATCAGAGTAGGCTGCGGGAAGGGACAGGTTTCCCTGTATATTATTTTCATTCCTTTCCAGTTCATTATCTATTTAGTATAATCTAATTTTAGAAACTTTTAAAAGAAAGTGAGTAATTCCCAACCTGAAGGCAAGACTTGGATTCAGCTAAAGCTAAGGGGAAATTATAAAATAGTGCTTCCATGACAGCTACGTGTTTACATGCATTTAAACATGGCTACAGATTTTATGACATCCTGGGAAAAAAACCTATTCTCACTCTATTCATACTAGCTCCATCGAAAAGGAATTTTGTTTTTGAGACTTCAGAGTCTGGCTCTGTCGCCCAGGCTGGAGTACTGGAGTATAGTGGTGAGATCTCAGCTCACTGCAACCTCTGCCTCCCCAGCTCAAGCAATCCTCCCAACTCAGCCTCCTGAGTAGCTGGGACTAAAGGCATGTGCCACCATGCCTGGTTAATTTTTGTATTTTTTTGTAGAGACAGGTTTTTGCCATGTTGCCCAATTGATCTTGAACTCCTGGGCTTAAGTGATCCTCCCCACCTCCACCTCCCAAAGTGCTGGGATTACAGGTGTGAGCCACTACACCCAGCCTGAAAAGGATACTTTTAACAGTCAAATAATAATTTATTGAAAAATGTTCTATGAATGTTAATCCTAAGGCCACGGCTAGGGAACAATCTGATTTCAAATCATTAGGCCTTTGCCTGAAGACACAGCAAATGTGACCTCAGACCCTCAAGGATCCTGGCGTTGCAAACCCAGTTTGGTCAAGTGACATTGACACGGTCTGGCTCCGCATCCCCACCCAAAGTTCACTTTGACCTGTAATAATCCCCATGTGTCACTGGCGGGGCCAGGTGGAGAAAACTGAATCATGGGGGCAGTTTCCCCCATACTGTTCTCATGACAGGGAGTTCTCACAAGATCTGATGGTTTTATAAGCATTTGGCATTTCCCCTGCTGTCATTTCTTCTCTGGGCTGCTGTCATGTCTTCCGCCTTCCACCATGATTGTGAGGCCTCCCTAGGCATGTGGAAATGTGAGTCCATCAAACCTCTTTTTCTTTATAAATTACCCAGTCTCAAGTATATCCTTATTAGCAGCATGAGAACAAACTAACACAGATGCCAAATATAAAACTTAAAACTGAATATTATGTATCATGAACCTGTAAATCAAATCACCAATAGAGGAGGGGGTAACAGGAAAAAACTAACTTATTTTAAGCTTTTTGAAGGTTTCAGTTTCATCCAATGTACAGAAATCAAACCCAACATCAGTTGTAAAAAGATAACATAATTAAGGATCTCCAAGTCAAGGAGGAAAAGAGCAACACGTGGGTAAGAACAAGTGCTGTACCTCCAGCATCCTTCCGCGAAGTTCTGCCACGTGTCATGAGATCCACAACCCCAGAAACATCATGGCTTCCAGAAGAAGGCCCCTGGAGCAAGGCCCCAAGCTCAGGTGAGACCAGGTCCTGCACAGTCACCCTCCAGAGACTAACTGGAAACCCTTCAACCAACTGCAGGGTAAAGCCAGCAGCAGCAGAAAATCCAACCCTGAGAGCCAGGAGCAAGAGCTTCTGACAAAGGGGAGGGCGGAGGTCATTTTATGCCCAAGATAATCTTCCTAGATACCTGCTGAGGGGTGGGGGACCCATGAGGATCAGCTCACCAGGAAACTGTGACCACATGAACACTGCATCCCACCACCACACACACCTTTCTAAAGCCCCGCCTTTTCAAAAGGTGATGTCCACATCCCTGCTCGGCACAAGTAACTCAGGGGCTTCCCTGCGGGCCCCGCCCTGTCCCCATGGCCCAGCTGTGCTGCTGCTCAGCCCTGCCCGCCTCTCCAGCGCCCGCGTCTGGGCTTTCTCTCCATCTGAAACGGCCTCTTGTCCACTATCCTAATTTCATGCCTCTTTCATAACCAAATTTCCTTACTTTGTGGAATGTCTGCTGACCACATCACACCCAGAATTAACCTCCTCCTTGCCAACCACAGGAGAGACTATCCATCATCACCACTATCATCCTAATAGGAAGAGTAACTTAAACATCTTAGCCATCATTTGTGCCAGATGTTCTCTCATTTAATTCTCAGCAAAACCTAGCATTTGGTTCCCACAGGAGAGAGGAGGAACCTGAGGCCCAGAGAGATTTAAAGCTTCTGACTGTACCAACAGCTCTCAAGGTTTGTGACTGAAATTGTCTAATAGACAAAGGCATGTAAATAAGTAACCCAGAAAGAGCACAGAGATGGAATGGCAGCTTGTCTGTGTCATGTTTTATCTTTAAAATAAAGGTTATTCTATTGTACAAGACAATGTGTATATGTGTGTGATTATTTCAGCATCGAAATCATCTTTCACATTACTTATCCTAAGGTAGAATCCGTCCTCCATGCAGATCAGCCACATAAGCCTATGAGACAGCCCAATATGACTCACTAGGCCACACTGCTCCCTAAGGGTGTAGGGCAGGTTTATTCTACACATTGGACTTCATCCCTTATGAGGGGACTTATATCATCCTATCTTATTTCACCTTCACAATGGGCCTATCCATAGGTAGAATGGATAGTTATTTCCCTTATCTCGCAGATGAAGAAACTGATTACCAGGGGAAGTAGAAGTGCCTTACCCTATAGCTACTGAAGGCCCTGGCAAAGATGGGCACCTGGAGCTTTTGACTCCTAGGCTTGTAATCCGTGTTTCCAACCATCCTCTTCTGTTTATCAGCCCTAAACAGACCCTGCCCCCAGCCATCTTTCAGACCCATGAAATCCAAATACTGATGTCTCAATTCATTGCAAGGCAGCGGGGCTCTGGGTTTCCTCACTTGCCTCCTCGCCCCCTGCCTGCTTCACCGGTCTATCATCCCACAGCGCTCCGCACAGATCATTCTGCTCACTGACAGTCTCAAATAAAAGTAACAAGGAGTGGAGAAGCAGGAGATACATTAAGTAGAAAGACAGTATAAGGGGTACAAAGTGAGGAAATGGGAGAAAAACAGAAGCAATAAACAACTGAGAGAGCAGAAAACAGTCTTATCCAAGCAGCAGCCCAAGCTGAGAAGGGCAAACCTGCCTAGATATGGATCAAAAAATAGTCATTCTCAGAACTGTGATATGAAGAAGGCAAACAGGAAAAGTCATTCTGAAAACACCTACTTGCCGGTTTCATTCTAAGCACCCCTCTGAACAGAGAGTAATACTTCCTAAGTGGAAAGGAGAGTCTTGCTCCTAAATGTTTTGTAAAAAGTGTTTAAAAAAGGATCATGTTAAGGGCAATGCATAAATATACCAAGAAAAACAGAATTACAAATTAATCACTTCTAATTTGAAAACTTTTAAAAATACCATTTGTCAAACAGTGCAAGTCTCTAAAATTGTAAAATCACTCATGAGTAGGATTAGTTCCAAAAGTGAGAGCAGGACAAAGCTTTCCCGTCCACAGCCCGGCTCCGTCCCTGAGGATGAGCTGCTCCACAGTGCACTCAGCGGGGCACGCCCTCAGGGTCATAACTCGTGAGGGTGGAGAGATTACACAGCCGCCACTTTTCCCTGAATCCTGCACACCCAAATCCCCATTTCAGACAGAGGGAGACAACGTAATAAGTCATGGCAATGGGCCAGTCTTATCCA
This sequence comes from Cheracebus regulus, assembly GCA_963574635.1. Classification (NCBI taxonomy): domain Eukaryota; kingdom Metazoa; phylum Chordata; class Mammalia; order Primates; family Pitheciidae; genus Cheracebus; species Cheracebus regulus. Next base: position 42,471 of record CAUYQU010001890.1, on the reverse strand, counting down.
GACTTACAGGCTTTGTGGGTAAAAGCCAAGGCCACAGTGAGCGCCCAGATCAACATCACATTAGCAACATGGGCCCCGCGAACCTGCATGCTATGTATCACTGTTTTTTAATACCCTAAAGAGAATAAGTTAATCGATTATTTTCCAGCAAAGACAATTCACAGGCAGGCTCTTGCTCCCCTTCCCTCTCTGTCACTCACAAGTGTATACATACGACCAATGAGATTTGTAGCACTCAAGTTCACATACAAGGAAATACTGCCAATACTGGTCAAATTCCTGTGGTAGCATGCACCACTTTTAGAAACAACTATTTCTTAGCCGGGTGAGGTGGCTCATGCCTGTAATCCCAGCACTTTGGCAAGGCCGAGGCAGAAGGATCACCTGAGATCAGGAGTTTCAGACCAGCGTGGCCAACATGGTGAAAGACCGTCTCTATGAAAAATACAAAAAATTAGCCAGGCATGGTGGCATGTGTGTGTGTTCCTCACTACTCGGGAGGCTGAGGCAGGAGAATCTCTTGAACAGGAGGTGGAGGTTGCAGTGAGTTGAGACTGCACCACTGCACTCCAGCCTGGGTGATAAGGGTGAAACTTCACCTAAAAAAAACAACTATTTCTTAAGATAGTAGAACCAAGACTAACATATGTATCATACACAGGAAAATCTGTGGTTTTAACTTTTTATCCATATAGCTAACATATCTGTTTAATTTTTCTACTTTGGAACACTGAACTTTTCCACACCTCTTCTTGGACAACAGCTGTGTTACGCTATTTGACAAGAACCTGTCAAATAATTATCCTGAGATCGTCTGATGGTACTGAAAGTATGAAAAGAAATACCAGAAAGAGGTTTTATTAAATAAATAAAAATAAGGCTGAAAAAAGTCAATTTAAAAGCTGAGAAGAGACTACAAAGGAAAAAAGTATTTTATTTCATTCAAAAGGTTTTACAATAGGAAAGAAGGAGATAATCAAGAAAACACCCCACCTTAGTTTACAGGTAGTACCTTTTTATTATGATTTTTTGTAGAGACAGGGGTCTCACTATGTTGCCCAGGCTGGTCTTTAACTCCTGGGTTCAAGGGATCCTCCCGCCTTAGCCTCCCAAAGTGCTGGGATTATAGACATGAGCCACCATGCCCAGCCTATAGGTAGTATCTTACAGAGATGTTAACCTCATGTGCACATCAAGAATCTGAATGCTCACTCAGCTGGTAAAAACAAGGAGGTAATGCTAACAGCACATTAGTCTAGTTCAAAATATTTTTTAGTATCTTAACCATATTCCAGACACTTACAGATCAAATAAGATGCTTGCAAAAAAGACAGCAAAGGAACACACTGAGGCTGGAGCACCTTTGCCCCCAGGACAGCACTCAAGTGAGACCCCAGAAGCATCTAGACTGGGCTCCGCCACCGACCAGCCATAAATCCCTCTGAGCACCAGACTCCTCAGCCATGAAGCTGCAGGGTTAAACTTGTCCTCTTAAGGCAACCTTCCTGCTTTAAAATTATTCATGGTAAAGAAACCACTCATGAAGAGGAAGGAGATAAAATGTATTGGGGTGCCTGCCCATTCTTAGGCTGTATAATTAAAAGATTTGTTTTGTCTCTCACATTCTAATAATGGATTTTTCCTAGGAAGAACAGAAAAGTTGCTTTTCAGAAAACATTTTAATATCCAAACTTAACCATAATCAAATTTATGAAACCCAAAATGTGAACTTGTTTTTGTTTTCATATTAAGGAAATTTTATCTTGTGATCACAAGCTTTCAGTGAAAGGAACAGATTGCCTCTCTCAATAAGATGGCTGGTGGATGGATATATATGCTCTACCAGACAGCTTATTAGAAAGAAGTACTGAAATGTTACAAAACACATAAAAGTATCACACTCTTATGCCCAAAGCACACTGCAGTCTGTTCAGTTGTTAAGTGTCATGAAAACTATATGAAGGTCTCACTAAAAAGTTCAGTTTCAGTCAAGGTAAGCAGTTCGACAGAAATATTGGTCATTTACTCACAAAATCTAGAGAATTCCCATTTATTAGGGCTTAGTGTATCAGCACTCTTAGATTCTTTCACGTCATCTCATTTAATCATCTCAACAGTCCTCTGAGATAGCTATCATTATTCTCATTTTACAGATCAAGACACTGAAGTGGAGAGAAATTAAAACACCTTCCCAAAACAGAACAGCAAGTCATGGAGCCAAGATGCCAACACAGCACTTCCAACTCAAATCCAAGGATCCTTCCCCTACCCTTAGACAATCCGGGTCAGCTTATACTAATAAAAATATGCCACATGTCTCAACTATTTAAGTCACTGATATATTAAGACGATTCTCACACTGACATTCTCTCCATAATATGGCCTCCCTATCTGTGCTGGTGCCATTCTTTGACAAGAGAAAACGCACCATAATTTTTCTCAGACACAGCACTGAATACCTAATACACTTCCAAACGAACGAATCCATGATGTCCTTATTTTACAGATGTGAAAACAGAGGCTCACAATAGGAAGCTAATCCCTGGTGGTTCGGAGGCTAGGAGAAAAAACAACAACAAACTAAGGAGGCTAAGTAACCCACCTAAGGCACACCCTGTGAGTGGTGGAACGGAGGTCTAACGCAGTCTCTGAGGCTCAAAGCCTGAGCCTGGGACCTGAGGCTTAAGGTGCTTCTTTTTCCCCCAACAAAAACAGCATGGCTCTACTGGATTCTACAGGAGGAATGCGTATCAAAACTCAAAGGAGTAACAGTTCAGCCAATGAAATTGTAATTTAAAATATAGCATTTGTTTCTAAAGCATTTGCCAGATCAGACAGAATTCAAAGGTTAGAGTAATGACTAATTGTGCTACAAACTTAAGGACTGTTTCTCTTTCCCCCACTCCACCACACACACACACACACACACACACACACACACACACACACACACACACACAGTGGTGTGGGGAAGGTATGAGAGGGAGGGAGAGAGGGAGGGAGGGGATGAGAGGCAGGAAAGGGATGGAAGGGAGGGAGGGACAGGATGGAAGCGGGGAAGGGAGGGGATGAGAGGGAGGGACGGAGGGAGGGAGGAAATGAGAGGGAGGGAGGGGATGAGAGGGAGGAAATGAGAGGGAGGGAGGAGATGAGAGGGAAGGAGGGAAAGAGGGAAGAAAGGATGCTTCCAAGTGTGAGCAATTGCACTTCCAAGATCAAGCATGGGTAGAAAACATGTAAATAACAGTAACAGAGTAATTCAAATTACGCTCCTCTGCAATTAGCAGGCTTAGTTTATAAATACATTCACCAGAAAGGTTTATGATCAAAGATTAATGTAAGCATTAAATTTTTTAAAATTCTATACACATAACATTTTTTGAAATGTCTCTACTACATAACATCATGCCCACCTACATAGTTACGCTAGTGATACATATGTGAGCAAAGAAATCCTTTTCTTATTAAATTCTGTTAAATTTCAAATAACCATTATCCTCAATTCCAATGGACATTCAAATAACAGTTAAACTTCCAACCTCAACCCTCTTTTGGTAAGTAGTGAATGCTCTACACTACAGTTGCTATTATGTGGTTAATCTATTTCTAAAGTGAAAAATGCCTGTGAGATTCAAATGGTATCTCCTAATTTATCCATTTGATAACCTGATTTCCACTCACAAGATAATGACATTCTCCCTCTTTCCTTTCCCACTCTTTCCTTCACCTATGTCTTTTAAAAAGCTACCATGAAATTCACTATGGATGAATGTGAAACCATGGCTGCAGTTCAACATCTCATCACTTCTTTTTTTTTAATGATGAAACAGAGATAAGGAGGGACTTAGGAACAGGACAAATGGGCAAAGTGTTCTATGTTCCAAAGCTGTTCTTTCATTTTATGCTAAAACTGCTACTAAAAAAGCCAGTCACTACTGAACTGTAACTCAAATAATCAAGGTTAGCTGCTGAATAATCAAAAATCATTTCAGATAATCAAACTCTCTAGAAATTTTCCAATTCACTTGTTTAAAAGGCTTTGATTAAATACCTGTTCGAGCAACAACAGAAATTTCTTTCATAATACATGGCCACATACCTAGAATCGTTTGCAATGTCGTTGAAATGACCCAATAACAGCAACCACAAATGCACCTACCAGTTTACCAGTTACTACACACCAGGAACTGACCTAGGTACGTTACAGTCATTACCTGCATACTCACAGCAACCCCATTTTCTCCCTGTTTTACAGATAGGTAAACTGAGGTTAAGAGTTTAAACAACTTGCCTACTGTCACCAACCCTGGGATGACCCACGTCAGCTATTTCCAAACTCGTTTGTCTCAGAATTTCTTTATAACTCAAAATTATTGAAGACCCCAAAAGGCTACGGTTTATATGGGTTCTGTCTTTTGAAATTTATCAAATTGGAAATTAAAACTGAGAAATTTTAATATTTCTTTATTCATTTTAAAATAACAGAAGTTCATTTATGTTATAATAAAACCTATTTCTATAAAAATAACTTTCTCAAAACAAAAACTGATGAGATGGTGCTGTTTTGTATTTTTGAAAACCTAATGTCTGGCTTAAGAGAGAACAACTAGGTTCCCGTGTCTGCTTCAGCATTCACTGTTTCAATATGTTGCTTTGGTTGAAATGCAAGAATATGAAGAAAATCACAAAGTCAAAGAACACAACTCACTACCTAGACCCGTTAGACCGCTAGCACCTGGTAAGATTCTGATAGAAGGTGACACATTGTTTTTTAGCTCAAAATGAATTTTTCAAATACCCCCAAAACAAATATAATAGGAAAAATTATTACAACTAAATACAATATGGTTGCTCCTTAAATTGTTTAGTTAAAACAGAATACTTGTGCCGTGCCCTGAGTAAGGGGCCCAAGGGTTTGCTACCCTACAGGGGGTTCAGGGTACTTCCCCAACTCGGTCTTCCTCCATTGCTCCCTGAAATGCATGCAACCATCATCCTGTTGCGCAAACCAGAGCACAGCACCCAACACATCTCTAAACCACGTCCTGTCAATGCCACCACTTAAATCTCTCTCAAACACATCCCTTCTCTTCACTTCCACCATCTTCCACCTAGAACACACCTCCTCCCGCCATATCCAATCTCAGTCATTCTGATTCATTCTTTGGAGAAGCCTGCCAGCTCTGTCTACCCCTTCTCTCTCTCTCTCTCTCCCTCCACCCCTACCCCTTGCTTAAGCCCCTTCAATGGCTTCTTACTGCTCTTAGTAAAAATACCAAAATTATTAATACAGCCTACACAGCCAAGTTTAGTCTGCTCCTGCCCACCTCTCAGGGCTCACTCACCCTCGTCACACAGACACACGTGCTCTCTCTCGTTCCAGCCAAACAAGCTTTCCTGCAGTTCCTGGATGGCAAAAACACTCAGGCCTTCCTTCTACTCAAAACACCCCTACCGCCACTCTACACCCAATCACCCTTCAGGTCTCAGCTCAACCACAGTGTCTTCAGCAAAACCTTCCCAAACCCCAGCTGGGATCAGGTTCTCTCTGTTTTAGGCTCTCAAGGAATGCACCTGCCACTCATCAGGTGGCTTGATCTGGGTTATGAATGTCCATCTCTCCCACGAGACTGTAAACAACACAAGAGCAGTAATGGTATCTGCATTCTTCCACATTTTAACTCAATGCCTGCTAATCAGTAAATACGTAATATCCGTTAAATGAATGGACAGCATAAATCTGACAGAATATACATATATATGTATAGAAAAGAATGAGTCACTCAAGACAGTTGGTAAATACATAATAATATCCATCAAATGAATGAAAGGACAGCATAAATCTGACAGAATGTACACACAAACGCATAGAAAAGAGTAAGTCAATCGAGACAGTCAGTCCAATTTACTTTCCTTCATCTTCACCACTAGGTAATAGCTGGTATTTAACAGAAGACAGGGGAGGAGCTGGACGTCCTGGCTAAGTGGCACCCACCAAGAGCCACTGCCAGGCCCAGGTGGGGCTGGATCAGAAGAGAACTAGAGTAGCGAGGATCCTCTCAACCGCTGGCAAATGTCAGCACTTGTTTTGCTGCTCTTCCCTGCAGGGATGGTTTAACTTCACTCTGCTTTACCAAGAACTCTGACAGGCTCCCGCTGACACTGTACTTTGTATTTTGGAAAATCTCTGAAGCTGATTTCAACTTCCCTGTGACCTATGTTATTTATTTACATATATGACCCTGTGGGTCAGAGTAAACTTTCCTGCTACCATATGTAACATATATGTATGTGTGTGTATCTTAGTAAATATTATCACACTGAAATTCATATTCATTCACATTTATGGTGCATTTATGTGCCACATGCATTCTTCCAGTTAATTCTTACAAGCTTTGACAAAACTGAGGGTTAGAGGGGATATGTAACTTAAGTGCCCAGGGTCACAAACCAGTAGGTGGCAGAGCCACCACTCAACCTGGCTGCACATTAGACTCACCTAGGAAGCTTAACAAAATGGTGACATCTGGGGGCTTCCACAGGACCGGATGGGCTCAGACAGGGCAGACTGTAAAGCCACAAGGGTATGGATCCCGTGGGCGCTATGCCCGGCCAGGCGGCATCATCTCTAGCACTTGCCCAGTTCTTCACTCCAACATTCTCCTGCCTCAGTCCATCCAGCTACCAACACTGCTCAACTGACAAGACTCAACTCTGTCCACGCACCCCCAGAGCAGCTGGTGCTGCAGCTGATGTGGTAGGTTTTTCAAAGATGTTTAATAAATCTGTAATAGGTTCTATGGCATTTAATTACTACTTCGAAGCCCTCAAATGTTAAAAAGATTTCATTTCTGTTCTGCATAAGATACAAATATACTTTTAAAAAGTGTAAAAATGTGTCTTAGAAATTTTTTTCTGGAACAGTGGTTCCAACCCAGTGGGCCAAGACAGGGAGTCCAGAGGCACAGTGGCTTCTCCTCATTATAGTTAAATCTAATAACAATGAATGAACCACAAGGCCTACTGTGATATGCAGGCTGTGGAAATTTCACTCCTTCCTCAGAACAAAACCAAGAGGTCCTTTCTGTCAGTGTCTGCCCATGCTAAATCAGAATACTGCACCAGCGGGGAAGGTTTCTGAAACATTTCTAGCCTGAAATCAGTGTTTTACGTTTTGGACGAAGGGTCCCAGGAATACAGACACTGGCTTTAGAGTCATCATTGGCTCAGCATCAGAGAATCTGCAGATAACTGCCACTTTTAGTGTACCACACTGTCAAAGTCATTTTAATAACATTCTAAAATGTATTACACACAATCCTGCTTTCCTAAACACAGCATTTTAAGCAGTGTTTTGTTTCTTCTTGATGCCCACCCAAAGTCATTGTCCTAAACCTCAGGGACTATACTGATGCGACATAGCAGCTGCTGCCTGCAGTGAACTATGTGCACCAACACTGAACGGGGTTGCAACTGTGGGGTTTTCTGGGGTGTCAGCTTATGCTCCTCTAGTTTTGGTCTCCTTCACTATCATGCCTTCTTAATAACCTGCAGCATAAAGATGGAGAAACTGCCCTCCCAGAAAAGAACTGGGGTCAGAGTTGGACACTAAGAGCACTGGATGAGTCACTGACAAGGGTAAGTTTTTGTTCTTTAGTTTGTAGTTTTTCTGATTGCAAAAGCAATAAATGTAACTAAACATTTACACCATAGAGAGATGTTGCCAGCTGGAAAACTGTACAACACAGCATGTTTGCAGAGAAGGTTTGAGAACAGAGACCTAACTGCTACTCTGTGTGTGTGTGTGTGTCTCTTTGTGTATGAGAATGGGCATGCATGCGTGTGAGTGGATTGTGAGAATAGGTCATGTGCCTGTGTGTGAATGAGGGTGCGTGTGTGTGAATGAGAACCTGTGTGTGTGAATGAGGTGTGTGAGCGTGTGTGTGAATGAGAGCATGTGTGTGTATGTGTGTGAATGTGAGTGTGTGTGTGTGAATGAGCATGTGAGTGCGTGTGTGTATGAGAGCATGTGTGTGTGTGTGTGTGTGTGCGTGCGTGTGTGTGTGTGTAGAAGAGGAGCCAGGATTCGATTTGGAAAAAGGCCCAGATGGCAGAATACCGAGTGGGCTCCTTGGTACTGCTGGCTATGGCCAGGGTTGAGTCTCCCCCAGGGTGAGCAGAAAGCTGCAGTCCTCTCCTAAAGCCTCTCAGCAGCATAAAGATGGAGAAACTGCCCTCCCAGAAAAGAACTGGTGTCAGAGTTGGACGCTAAGGGCACTGGATGAGTCACTGACAAGGGTAAGTTTTTGTTCTTTAGTTTGTAGTTTTTCTGATTGCAAAAGCAATACATGTAACTAAACATTTACACCATAGAGAGATGTAAAAGTTATAAAGTAGAAAGTCCTCCATAGCAAGCTTACAATCCCTCCACCAGGTACACTTCTGCTCCCAACTATTACAAACACATTTTTCCAGATCAGATCATTCATTTCTCCCTCAGAGTTCCTGCACTACATATGCTATAAACAAACACTGATTCATTCTTACAATACTGTTGTTTCTTATATATTTTGCATACCTTTCCATATTTATACTTACAAAATTCTTTTCAAGCCATATATAACGTCCCACTCTATGAATGTACATAACTCAACTAATCTTCTATTAAGGAGTTATAATAAACAATGCTATGATTAATCCCTACCTTTGCAATCATGTATGAGTATTCCTGGGATAAATTCTGTAAAGCAGAAATTCCTAGATCAAACCACATGAATAAATTTAAACAGCTGCCTTCCAATCAGAAAGTAACAGTTAATAAGACCCAATTTTTTAATCTAATACAATACCAATGCAATAATCTTCAGGCCTATCCAAGGCTCCTGATCAAAACAGAAGAAAACCACAAAGAGTAAGTCAAATAAATGAATTGTTATCACAAAGTACTATGGGAAAGGGGAACTGCAAACCCGAAGCCAGTCCTGTTTGGAGCACAGCGGCTCCCACATCAGCCTGGCAGTGTCTGGGGCAGAGGAACAGTGTGTGTCTCCTGCGCATCCAGGAGGTATGACTGCACATGTGCACAGCGCAAGTGGAATCTCCATGGCCACTCCTGGAAACAAAGCACACAGCAGCAGGACCTCCTCAGCACCAGAAGAAAACCCCAGCCATTGTACTGAGATGGGAGCAAGTTCTCAGAGGCAGAAACCATGGTTCTGTTTTTGTTTTTAAAACTAGTGCCACCCCTTACATCTTCACTTAGACTCCCCAGCCTGGTGTGGCTGGGGGACAGTGTGGATTAGGCATTTCCCTAACACAAACAGGTTCTTGGCAAAGGCTTGAGGGACTTTCTAAAGAACATACTGTAACCAAGTTTTAAAGCATCGATTTTATACCTTTATGTGCCTGCGTAGGCACATTTCGGAACATGCCTTGGTTCTCAACTAGATTGAAGAGTTGCAAGATTAGACTCTGGTCACGCCACGTGACAGCTGGGAGACCCTGGCAAGCACTTAATGTTATCAGACACACCTACCTCCCTGCGATGATTCTGTGAGCATCAAATGAGATGAGTAAGAAAATACTGTAAGCCACGAGGCATTGCAGAAATGGCGGGGGGGTTGTTTACTACAATTATTAGAAAATAACATTTGAGAACTTACGCTGGGCTGGGTGCTGTCTGAATGCTCTAAGGTATACTGACTCATCCAGTCCTCACAACGACTCTGCAGGAGCTATGATTACTAACTTCTCCCTCCTGACAGATGAGAAATGAGGCTCTGAGAGTCCACACAACCTAGTCAAGTCCCCGGAGCCCCAGGCAGTGTGGCCACAGAGCCAGGCTCTCACCCTCTCTGTTCTGCCACCTTGTTACTGGCATAGAAATTACCTCCCCCAACCCCAGCCTAAGTTTCCTCATTTCCGTATTGAGGGGATCTTCTCAGATACCATCTGAAAAACTCTTCTCTAACCCCAATCTTCTTATAATTTCTATTACGTGAAAAGTGACTTTTGCATAATTGTAGGCTTACAGGAGTTCATAATAAGCAAATCTGAGAATTTTCAAAGGATTATGTCTACAAAAGAGTTCTGCTATTTTTAATCACTTACCTAATCTGGTCATGGCCAGCAACCCAGGACTAAGGCAGGTCAAAGTTCTTCTTGGACAAAAGGTTTCTTTGCATGGGTCTCTAAAGGATTCAGTTATCAAAACCAAGCTGAGACAGCCGCCACCATTCAACAAACCCAGGAGGAAAAATCCCTTAATAAAATGTACAGTGTACCAAAACAATCTGCTGCTAATAACAAACACCCTCAATGCATATCGCCCCTCCCCACCAAAAAACAAAAACAAACAAACAAAAAAAACCCTCTTTAAGTATAATTTTTTTTTAAAGACAGGGTCTCCCTCTGTCGCTCAGGCTGTAGTGCACTGGCATAATCATGGTTCACTGTACCCTTAACCTCCCCAGGTTTGAGTAATCCTCAGACCTCAACCTCCCAAGTAGCTAAGACCACAGGTACACTTCACCATGCCTGGTTGATTTTTCTATGTTTTGTAGAGACGGGGTTTTGCCATGTTGCCCAGCCTGGTCTCGGACACCTAGGCTCAAGCAATCCAACTGCCTCGGCCTCTGGAATTGTTGACATTACAGGTGTGAGCTACCACGCCAGGCCAAAATTTTTTAAATAAATGAAAAAAGACTATAAAAAGTGGAAATGAATTAAAGGCAAACATCACACAGACTAAACACCACCAAAGGACAACCAGTCATTTTACTTCAGGAGACTGGGGGAGGTGGAGTGTTCAGCATACAGAACACTTAAAACAGATTCACAAATCGAGTGATTTTTCAGTCCTATTAACTAAAATAGTAACTGTGGTTGATTTAGTATCACCTAACAAAATGTAAAGTCAGTTACAAAGACAGCACTTAAATAAGAGCAAATACTATTGTGTTTTCAGATAAAATTTTTATAATGTCCTTTACTAGCTAGACAATTAAATGAGTCCATGTTTTTCAGAGATAAAACAAAAAATCGCTAAGGATAAACAGATAACGCGTAACTAATGTTAAAAAGATTTCATTTGAATGGCAAAATTCTCTCTATTCCTTTAACTCTTAAATGACAAAAAAATCAGCAAAATATAAATAATTAAATCCCTAACTGAATGCTGATTAAGAGACCTCTCTCTTCTTGGCCCCCATCAATTATAAACCAGAATTAACTGACTAAACGTAAACATAAAACATCATATTTTGTAAGTTTATAACAGCTCTCAACCTTTTAAATTACAAGCATAACTGAGTTTTCTGATTGCCTTTATGTGCCAAGTACCTTGCTACTTACTCACAATTAGTCTTCTCAAATACCCGAGTTAGCTCATACCACAAGACAGGGAGACAGAGGTCAGAGAGGTTACAGAGCTTAGACAAGGCCACACAATCAGTCATGCATTGCAGCCAGGACCTCAGATCTAATGTTAAGTCCAATGCTTTTTTCAAAACACAACTGCCTATATAGAATTATAGCTGAATATCATATGAAAAGGCTATTTCATCCTGGGAGCAAGGGAGGCCACACAGAAGATTCAGAGAGCAGAGGTGCCACAAGCCAGTAACAATATAGAACAGTGTTCTATTGACAACTGTAGGTTTTAAATTTAAATTTTAAAAAAATTCTTAAGGAATAAAAGGTATAAAATTAAATGAGAAAAATGAGTCAAAAATATAGAACACAAAATAAGTCAAAAAAACGTTCTAAAAAGAATATAGAAATAGCATTTCAGAGGGCAGGCTCAGAAGTCAGGTTTTCTGAGTTTAATCTGACTTCCCCTTTGCACCCTGATGACTGTGGGGCAGGGACTTACTTTCTCTGTGCCTCGGTTTCCCCTCTGCTAAATGGCGATGAGTATCCACCTCATAAGATTGTTACAGAGACTGAGTTAAAACTCACCCAAGACTGAGAACCATATCTGGCCCACAGAAATTACTGTATTTATGTTTACTGGCAAGAGAAACCTCTGAAGAGAATAGAGAATGACTTGATTCAGATCTAACAGGACTGGTTATAAGAGTAAGGGCAGAAAACAGGAAAGTAAATGAAAACAAGGAGGATGAGCTGTAGGGAACGGCACCCTAGAGGACAAGTGACTCAGCTCCAGAAAACAGGAGTCCATCACAGACTCCAGTCAGCAGGACCAGCCAGGAGAGCATCGGGCAAAGTGGACAAAAGCCAGAGGGGCATGAAACTGTGTCCCTGACTAAAGCCACCTGACACTTCTAAATACCAAGTGTAGGTAAAAGAAAATTAACTTGGCCTTCAACTAGAGGTGAAAAAATGAAGGCAGATCAGCAAGCTCTGTGTTCTCCAGGTCGGGGGTTCTAGAATAACACAGAAACAGAGCACCTGCACAAGACTAGAAGGCACTGGTCCAGTGAACCTGCGTCAAGCTGAGCATCAGGAGACTGGAGTTGGGATCCACAAAATTAGAAAGAGAGTGGTGCCAAGCACCCGTGATAAACCATGCCTCTGAGTTTCCTGCAGCACAGAAATGGGAGCTCATGGGGAAGAGAAAAGTAACAAAGGGGCCCCGAAACCAGGAGTGAATTTAACAAAGACATTCCCTGTCCTTTTACACCTGTCCTAGAAAGATGACCTAGGATGAACACCTGAGTGGGCTTCTCCAGAAGCAGCCTGTCCAACCTGTGTGGCCACTCTCAGCCAGGTCCTTTGAACTTTGTCCCTACCCAAGATCCAGCCCCAAAACAGAGCCAGCACTAGCACAGGGGCACACAGCCTGACTTCTAACAGGCCTATCCACTCAGTTGGCTGTGTAACTAAGAAATAAATGTAAGTACGCAAATTTACACTTGACTATGACTTGCTGAAATTTGGCTTAAAATATTGCAGGGCATGATTCTGAATTGTAAACAACAATACATTTTTCACCTCAGTCAGCCAAACAGAGTTCAAATAAGATTTTGAAATTAGAATTCAGACTCATTTCCATCTAGGCTCTGAAATAACAGTTAAAAATTAGTCTCCGTTCACATTCAGCTTAGGTTTGATGAGAAAAACTACCAAAAGAAAGCATTTGTTTTGCAGTTTGAAAGCATATTACTTTTAAAAAAGTTTACTTCACATTCAGTCTCTATATTTTTGTTTGTTTTTTTGAGACAGTCTTACTCTGTCACCAGGCTGGAGTGCAGTGGCGCGATCTCGGCTCATGGCAACCTCCACCTCCCAAGTTCAAGCGATTCTCCTGCCTCAGCCTCCCGAGTAGCTGGGACTACAGGCACCTGCCACCACACCCAGCTAATTTTTGTATTTTTAGTAGAGATGGGGTTTCACCATGCAGGCTGGTCTCAAACTCCTGACCTCAGGGGGTCCGTCCACCGCGGCCTCCCAACATGCTGGGATTACAGGTGTGAGCCACCGTTTGTGTTCCAGTGAGATTCTGGAATGAGACAGCAATTTCCTCATGAATCGGTCATCGGGAACTTGGTAAGGTGAACTCTCCAGAATCCCCATTAGGTGCTGAGGTGCACAACAAACATGTTCATCTCAAACTCAAGATATGCAGAAAGAGTAGTTGCAAAGTCATTGAAAAGCTACTGTGCCAAGTCAGAGGCCTCAAAATATCACAGCAGCTTCACATCTCCACAAGAAATGAGGGGACGAGTGAGAAAGAGCCAGGAAAACCCAGGTGGGCCTGGTTTCTAGGGCTCCCCGCTTCAGAGCCACTGGGGTAAGATCCACTCCACCTCCGCTGCTCACCAAAGCAAACAACATCAACTTCACCAAACATTCCTCTTGCCACAGAGCAAGACATGATTCCTTCAGTATCACTATATCCTCCTACATACAAAGGATGCGGCAGGATGCAGCTTTCTTTAGGAAATTAGCAGCTAAGTGAAAACTTCTTGAACTTATATACACGGTGATTCTTCCACTATTTTATCTATAAAAGATAGTCACAGGAAAAATCAGGCAAGCACAGATACAGGACCTAAATTAAGAATAAAAAATTAAGAACAGAAGTCAGCAAGGCTTTTCATGTAGAGAAAAATAAAACTAGGTAAGAAAGAAACCATTTGCAGGACCAAAGGGCACTATTTATTTTAAACTGTGCTTAAAAAAAAAAAATCACAGCCATAACTATTTCTTTTAATTAGAAAGTCTGCCTAGAAATTATTAGTCTGTCAACCTATTTCTAATTTTAGCAGAGTAGACAGTCACACTGCTGTATGAATTACCTACAAGTATGGAAACCTAAATTATATACACATACACATACATATATAGGTGTGTGTGGAGATACATACACACACATACATATGGGTATGTGGAGAGAGAGATATGTATCTCACATATACACATACATATTTATGTAAATGTATATAAAGAAAGAGAGACAGGAGATAAAGCAATTAAGATCAATTTGTGGGACTAATTGATTCATATATCAAATGAGTTTGATATGCATCTAAAATGAGCAGTATACCTAATGAGGTTTAGTTCTGAATAATCTCCAAATTATCTCTCCAATAATTCCCTCAAACCTGTAACTTAGCACCTTAAAAAAACTCCAAATTGCCAAAAAAAAAAACAAAAAACAAAAAAACAAAGCAATGGTCTAATGCAACCCAGTCCTTCCCCTCATGGTCCATGGCCACCACCCTAGCACATGCGCCAGGTCACACATTCTGGACCATACCTGTATTACTTTCTCTCCTGTCAGCCTTCCTGTCACTTTTCTCTTTCTACCTTGGATCCAATCTGTGCCATTCTGCCAGGGTTGCAATATTTCTAAAACACTTCCTTCATACCATTTCTTTGCTTAAAATTTTTAATGCTCAAAGGATAAATCCAAATTCCTTCATATCACACCACATCAGAGATGCTTCACAATAAACCTCAACCTATTTTTTAATTAACTGTTCTTCAAGAATTCCCAAATAACAGTAATACAATTGAGCACTCACAGTATGTCAAAATAGTATCCTAACTACTTCACATGCATTAATTCACAAGAATATTAGGACTTAAATACTATTATACCCCCATTCTACAGATGAAGAAACTGAGCACAGCACAGTGAAAGAAGCCGCCTACATCGTATCTCACATGAGCGAGCAATGGGGCCAGGGTTCACGCCAGGCATTCAGACTGCAGAGCCACACTGGGACCTGCTAGGCTGTGCTCTACCTCCACTGTCCCCACACACACCCGCCCCACTTGAGCGCCTTCTACTCTGAGCTCCAAAGGCATATTCCCAGTTGCTGCTTAGCCCATTTGTTATCACTGTTATGGAGGATCATGACCACACCACCCAAGGGCACCGCGGGGGCCCTGCAGACAAGAGGCCCCGTATGTGAATCTGTCCGTAGGACATGGCTACCAGTGTTTCACAGATGAAAACTGACCCATTTCTCTGTAGGCTCAAGCAAGGGCATGTATTTTTCTATCTTGTTCTCTCCATCTTCTCTCTCCAGGTGGAGGAAAGCTTTGCAGCACCGTAGGTTTCCTTGAGACAGTGTGGTGATCAAGCCGGGGGTCGGGGTTCCCCAACATTTTCATTCCTCCACCCCGGGCTACAGGCAGACATAGCTACATATTTGGTGTAGAACAAGCTCATTAAACCTCCATCCAGGCCATGAAGAAAGTTTCCTATTTCCCTGCTCCCTGCTGTCGATGTTCACAAATCCTGATATAAAAGAGAGCACTCAGGCAGTTCTGTTACATAAACTCTAAGCCCTTCACTAAAATCGAAGCTAAATGATTCGGTTTCTACTTTGCAGCATAAACCCCATTTTATACTCAACAGTCTCAGCCTCAAGCTTTACTGGTGATTTTTCCTAAAGGAGACATATTCCAAAAGGCCTGAGCTTAGAGCTTTTTTAGACTTACTGGAAATGGTACCAGCTGAATGTCACACAGCATCTTGCTGAAGGCTTTTGGAAACAGCTGATGAAAAAAGAGAACAGATTGCTGGAGAGGTGAACTATTCCTGGCAGCTTCCTCTTCACTCTCCCAATTCTGTCAACCCAGAGACATGATTAGAGACCCCTAAACAATGTAGTGAAATATCTTACAATTCTCTGGAGCACAGCAGATTTGGCTCTGATAGATGGCTTATTCATTATTACTAGACTATGCAAATTAAGATAAATTAATGCCATTAAAAGACACAGGTCTGATTCCTTCAAACACCTAAAAGAAGCCACAAAAAGCAAACACCCTAGAATTAAAACTACATGACCAAAAGCTCTACAAAGCATCTAGTGTCTACAAACACCTCTTAAGGAGTTTTGTTTTAACTTTCCCCTTTATTAACACAAAGAGAAACATGCTCAAACATTTTAGCTAAAACTGACCATCATCAAATTCTCTTTCCCTCATAGATAAAACTATGAAAGTAACAATCATCTCATATTTTTAACAGTCCTATTAGTGATCCCATTTTACAGATGGTGACATTAAGGCAGAAAGTTAAATGATCTGCTCAAAGTCAAATGGTAAGTGGTGGGTCAAGAGCTCAGACTTCGATGCCAGAGCCCCTGCTCTGGGCCGCTCTGCTCCACAGCTGATGGGATCAGCTTGTCCTCTTACTCCCTGGAAGGCACTGTGGAATGAGAATGCCTTTTTGCAGTCCACAAAGATGACTGATTCTAAATACCTCCTCAACAGAAGAGCTGTACTGAGAGCTCAAAGCAAAGACTGGCATTCCATGTGGTTCCCAGCATTTCCTGGTCATCCTTGCAATCCGCTAGGGTCACAACGGAGCATAAGAAGTAATGTGTCTCGCTTCCACAGCAAGGCAGTAAGTATGCCTCTCCTGTCTCTCTGTTCCCGCTGAAGAAGGTAGCCACGGGATGGAGGAGGGTTAATCTGCGTGGCTTTTTTAAGCAAGAAATACACTTTCTTTCGTTGTTCGATGGGTTATGAAAGCTAGTATTAATGACCCTATACTTCAGTTTCCTTCCTGCTATACTCAGGCTGGGCTTTTTCTTCCCTGGTTTCCTCTAGCCTAGAGTTTAGTCCTACTGCCTGCCACCTGAGGAAGAGTTGAATTTGCTCCCAGAGGCCATCCACAGTAATGGTTAGAGTGATCTCCAGGGCAACAAGGCCAAGCAAGCAGGTGGTCCGCATTCCAACTGGGCCCCATTCCAACCAACTGCTAAAGGCTGCCCGTGTTCAGAACAGGACACTAACAAGCAAATACAGCATGCCACGTCGTTGCATATAATAAAAAAGCCCAGAAGGCAGCAGGGAATCTTGCTTCTGTTCTGTGGTATCTTCACTACCATTTACTCAATTAAGTCCAACTTGGAAATTCAAGAGATAACTCGGTAACCACATGGCATGGTGCTTCCCCAAACTTATGACTTATTTTAGGACCCTTTCCAAAATTAGATTCTAATTTCTCCCCAATCAAAAGGATTTCCCATTTTATTTATTTATTTATTTTTAAGACAGTGTCCCACTATGTTGCCCAGGCTGGTCTCAAACTCCTGGGTGCAAAGAATTCTCCTGTTTCAACCTCCCAAAGTGCAAGGATTACAGGCATGAGCCACCATGCCTGGCCCTCCATTTTAAATAAAGAGTGCTGCATACCTGGCTAAAGAGCACATCTGCAGAAACCCTCCAATGTCAGCATCATCAAAGTAACCGGTAGGTAGCCAAGGACAGAAGTAACACCTTGCAAGGCCACACACATACGTACCACAAGTTTCCTGGTCAGGTCACATGGCACTGAACAGCACCCCATAGGTACCAGTGTCATAACCTGCCAAAAATGCCAGTTTTCTTCTTTGATAGTTTTTGAAGACCAGCTGCCAAAACCACTGTATAAAGCTGGTCTTTCAAGAATGATGGGAGAAAAAGAGCAACTATTTCTTCCTGACATCCAGTATACCAATTCTACACTTTTTAGTGTAGAAGAAAAGATGCCTTTTTAAAAATCACTGGTTTTTACGTATAAAACTCTCTGTCTTGATCTGTGTAGTTAGAGCAGGCACTGCCACCTGTGTGGCCCACAAGATGGCTGAGCCCACGTGGGAAAAGCATGGCAGGAAGGAGCTGGCCTACAGCCCGATTCCTGAGTGGGGCCACACATTCCCAACCTCCCCCGAAACCACAGCCCGACCCAGGCTTCTCAGCCTGCGACAGAAGCTGGGAAACTGGTGTCAGCAGCTCTGACTTCTCTGCTCCCATCCTTTCTGTCTCCTGCCAAGAGCAGAGGAGGCAGATGTGAGCAACAAACACCTTCCCAAGCAGTCTCCACTGGAGCCTGAGAAAAGGAGCCCAAAACTAATCATACCATTACCCAGGCTAAAAGCCCTTCTGCACTCAGGACCCGGCTCCTTCTCCTCTCGAGTCCACAAAGCCCTTCTGGACACGGTTTCCATCTTCTCAAGTCCCAAAAAGCCTCTCTGTCCCGAGAATCCGGCTCCATCTCCCTGAGAGCCAACAAGGCCCTTCTACCCTCAGGGCTAGGCTCCATCCTCCCAAGGCCCAAAGCCCAATTGCCCTCGGGACCAACCAGGCTCCATCTCCTCTGAGGAATACAGTCCTGCTGCCCTCAGGACAAGACTTCCATCTTCTCAAGGCCCCAAAAGTCTTTCTGCCCTGAGGACTGGGCTCTATCTCCTCTGAGGGCCAACAAAGCCCATCTGCCCTTAGCACCAGGCTCCATCTCCTCTAAGTGCATGGCCTGCCCCCATGCCACTCTCCCAGCTTTATTCTCCCTCCTGGCCGTTTACATGTCTTAAAATCCATCCTCAGGAAACTACTCATCTTCCCCGCAAAATACATCAAGCTTTGCCAAGTTCCAGCATCTCTGCTCCTGCTGTTCCTTCTGCTAGAATGATCTAGTTCATCCTGGGTCCTTGTCTCTTCTTTATGGAACTAAGTCTTTGCATCCCTCAGAGCAGGGTCACTCTCAAGGCACAGCCTGATGAGGCTTCAGCTCAATTGCTCAAGCTACTCCAAATATGCTGCATTTGTGAGGCACCCCGCTTCCAACCAGACTTCCAATCTAACCTCCTTTTATGTGTGGAAATTCTACAGCTACCACTTCGAAAACCAGTTCACTTCTCACCTTCACTGTGAAAATCTCATCTGGCAGAGAAGCAAATCACTCCCTTCCACCATGGCCCCCAACTTGCTGAAGGCATGCTGCAAAAGTCTCACAATTAGGACGTGTACCATGGAGTCCTACTCTGAGGCAGGCAAGTCTAAGATTCTCACCCACCCAATAATTCCTGCCTCCTGGTA
The DNA here is from genome assembly GCA_963574635.1 of Cheracebus regulus. Lineage (NCBI taxonomy): Eukaryota > Metazoa > Chordata > Mammalia > Primates > Pitheciidae > Cheracebus > Cheracebus regulus. The sequence continues at coordinate 23,187 of CAUYQU010001890.1, read as the reverse complement.
CCCATACTCTTATGTAATCCCCTCTTCTAAGTGCAGGTGGGGCCTGTGACTTGCTGATAATCAACAGAATAGGGCACAGGTGATGTCACCTCTGCTAAGGCAGCATGAGACAATGACTTCCCCTTGGAAGTTGTCTCTCTCTGGCTAGCTTTGACGAAGTAGTAATTACCATGGTGGAAAAAGCCACATGACACAGAACTCGGGGCAGCCTCCAGCCAGCAGCCAGCAAGGAACTGTGGCCCTCAGTCCCACAACTTGAAAGAAACAGAATCCTTCTAGCACCCAGGTTCTGCGAGGGAACTTGGCAAGGGATCCTCCCCAGGCAAGTCTTCAGATGAGACCCTAGCCATGGCAGTACCTTGACTGCAGCCTCGTCAGAGACTGGGAAGCACAGGACCCAGTTAAGCCATGCTCCGACTTATCCCCCACAGAAACTGTGATAGAGTCAATGTGTGTTGTCTTAAGCTGCTACATTTCTGGTGATTTGTTACACAGCAAAGAAACTATCACAGAAAAAATAGGCCTAGAAAATCCTGGGCTAAAAAACAGATCTTTATTTGCAAATCCAGATTCTCGACAGCAGCTCGACCGCAGCGGGGAACTGGTGAAGTCCAGGTCAGCCTCCTTGGCTTTGCCTCTCCTCCCTTTGTGAAGAAGGGTGGGAAAAACGTGCCTGCTGTACATCAGAACTCCTCTCTCCCTCCTTCACTTCTCAGTCAAGGTCTGAAAAGTCAAGCCTCCAAATCTCTACCACATTTTCCACTTGAGTGCCAATGGAGCCTTTTTCTTCTCAGCTCCTGACATTCCCACAGCCACAGTGCTGGGCCCTGAGCTCACCTGCCCTGCAGTTAGTGGCAGTCAGCCACTCTCCTGCTGAATGCTCTCCTCCAATGGGACATCACCTTCCTTGATTGTCCTCTCGCTGTGAGACTATTCCCTCCAAATCTTCAAATAGCTTCCTCCCCTGCCCATTCCTACACTGTGTGTCCCATAGCTTCTGTCCCAGGCACTTCCAAGTTTTACAGAGTCTTACTCTGCAATTCCATCCCTTCTAATGATAAAGGTCAAATACACATTCTTAGGGCAGAATCACATATATCCAGTAACTCACTGCACATCCTCACCTCCATATCTCACAGCAGCCTCAATCTCTAAACATAACAAAATATCTTCCCTTTCACAATTTTTGCTGTCTACTGTATTTCTAGCAGTGGTGATTTCGGTCACCAATACCCACTGACTCACTACCTAATTCACCCCATATTCCTTCCCCTTTAAACTCCCCATATCCAACCACCCCGAGTCCAACCAATTTCACCCCTACATGTATCTGGAATCTGTCCCACCTTGTCCCACCTGCCTTCAGACCTTCACCACTGTCCTCTTTTGACTCATCTCACCGATTCTAGTCTTGGCTTCTTCTAATCTAGCTCCCAATTGTCCCATGAAAATGGCATACAAATTACCTCTCAGCGTCTTCCTTTCTTGGTTCCTTCCTTCTTATCCCTCCAACACAATGCCAAGACTCATCCCACCATTCATTCCCCAGGCACTGTTTGGACACTGGAGATACAGCAGCAAGCAAAACACGGCCCCCAGGAAGCAGCCACCGTTTCCAGCCTCCAGCTGCAATTACACCATCCCCAACCCAGAGCCTGACACCCATCCGCTTGCTCACCATGCAAATTCTTTTTTTTGAGATGGAGTCTCACTCTGTTGCCCAGACTGGAGTGCAGTGGTGTAATCGTGGCTCACTGCAAGCTCCACCTCCTGGGTTCAAGCAATTCTCCTGCCTCAGCCTCCCAAGTAGCTGGGACTACAGGCACATGCCACCACGCCCAGTTAATTTTTTTTTTTTTTGTATTTTAGTCGAGATGGGGTTTCACTGTGTTGCCCAGGCTGGTCTTGAACTCCTGAGCTCAGGCATCCACCCGCCTCAGCCTTCCAAAGTGCTGACATTAACAGTTGTGAGCCACCGCGCACAATCGCAAATTCTTAATTAAATCCTCAACACCTAGGCTGATGTCCCCTCCTCTAGAACACTGCCTTCATACTTCCCTACCGCCGGCCCTTCCCTCCCTCTTCTCTGCAGCCTCTAGACTTGGGAATGCCATGATTTTTCTGTCAGGTGGTATAGCAATTTATTTGATTATATCTCCCTCTGTCCTTCTATACTAAGTTCCTCCAGGGTTTCTATTGATCTCTGAATCCTCCATGCCTTAGCATAATGCCTAATTTTTTGAGGGCAATCAATAAATGTTAAGGTAACTGAATCTCCATCTCCTGCAGATTGGATTACTGTTTCCAACTGCCCACTCCCTCCCTGTAATGAGGTCACAACTCCCCCACCACTACCCAGTCACAGGCTGTGCCCTTGCATGCAGTGGGAGGTCACTTCTCCCCCTCCCTAACCATGGGGCCCTTAGCCAATGGGATGGAAGCAAACACAGCATCTTCCCCACCTTGCTCTCCTGCCCTTTCCCATGAGAACAGCATATCTCAGACCCACGCAGGAGCTGCTTCTTTGGTCTGGGTCCTGAGGGAAGACACTTGGAACCAAGCACAGCCCTGCAGAGCCACAGTTCACCTACAAACTTCCCACGATATGAGCAAGAAATTAAGGCTTGTTAAGGAAAGCCAGTGAGACAGTGGTGTTGTTATCACAGCAAATCCATTCCAGATATAAACACCTTGGTCTCTTCCTTCAATACACTATCATATTTTGTCAAAATCTTAAAATGTGGTCCTAGAACTGCACTAAATACAATAGATATGGCCTGACCATGGAAGAAATCTCTTAGTAGAACATAAAGCCAAGTGTACTGGTGGGTGCCTGTAGTCCCAGCTACTCGGGAGGCTGAGGCAGGAGAATCGCTTGCACCCAGGAGGTGGAGGTTGCAGTGAGCCGAGATCGGGCCACTGCACTCCACCCCTGCAAAAGAGTGAGACTCTTTCACCAAAAAAAAAAAAAAAAAAAAAAAGACAATTGTTTTGGGTTTCTGTGTTCTTTCCCAGGTATGGGTGAGAAGCAGGTTGTCAGATGGAAGAGACAGTCCACCTTAACCTTGTCTCAAACAATACTGAGGTCAACCCGAATTCCTAGGCCTTTATACCAGAAGGTATTACAGAGCCTCCTGTAACTAACTACAGCTATTTTACTTGTATCACTGCTAAGTCTTTTTTCTTTTTTTTTTTGAGACAAAGTCTTCCTCTGTCACCCAGGCTGGAGTTCAGTGGCGTGATCTCAGCTCACTGCAACTTCCGCCTTCTGGGTTTAAGTGATTCTCCTGCCTCAGGAGAATCCCCAAGTAGCTGGGATTAAAGGCGCGCGTCACTACACCTGGCTGATTTTTGTATTTTTAGTAGAGATGGGGTTTTGTCATTTAGGCCAGGCTGGTCTCAAACTCCTGACCTCAGGTGATCCTCCCACCTTGGCCTACTAAACTGCTGCGATTCCAGGCATGAGCCACCATGCCCAGCCTATCACTGCTAAATCTAACATATCAAGATCTTGTAAACCCTCAACCATTCAACATTATTTACCTTCCTAATCTTTTTGTTTCAGATTTAAGAAACAGAACTTTTTGTCATCTAAGTCCCTGATGAAATCACTTAACAGATGAGGGTAAAGGTCAGCGTATTCCGACAAAAGACTACAGACAACTGTCCAAGTTAAAATAATGACAACAAAGTTACACACTGTTTAACCAGTCAGAAGCCCCCACCCTCCATATACCACCATTAATATTCCCAACCAATTTCTCAATATTCTCCAAAAGTTACAAGTCTTCCCCAAATCCAGCAACACTAAATATATCAGCGGTAGTTCTCCAGACCAGCGGCATCAGCGTCACCTGAAACTCTAGAAATGCAAATTCCTGCCCTACTCCAGATCTGCCATCTCACAGCCCAGCCCCCCAGTGACGCTGAGGGCGAAGCAGAGCTCTAGTGCATTTGCCTGCCCTAGGAGTAACCCTCTCAAAACTGAAGGTGGTAGGTTTGCAAGGATTTCTTCTTGTACTTAAGCTTGCTTTTAGTTAGCTATTATTTGTTTTCCAAATGTCCAGAAACTATTTAATCAACCTTTCTATCACCTTCGCCTGGAAGCAAAGTCAAGCTCACCAATCCACAGTGCACAGAAACTCTTTCCTCCCTTTTTGGCAAATCAGGGCCCTATTTGTCTTATCTTGGGACATTTTTTTCCCATTGTAAACAATTTCTTAAAATTTATCTGCAGTGTTTCCGTGGTCACTAATGTGTTAGTTCTCTTAGCCTCTGGTACATCATAATTTTTAAAAGAAAAAAATCTCTCTTTGAAATTTCTCTCCTAATCTGGGTTTCATGCTGGCATGCCAATAGAGCAGGCGCTGGGAAGAAGGTTGTAGAAAACCAAATTGTTCAGCTGATATCCTCTTCCACTTACTGAGCATGTCTCTTTATTGGTCCTGTTTGAAATGTAAAACTCTTTTTCCTGTTTTGTGTTGTCTTCAGCATTTGCGTAAGGCTCAACTTACTCCAAGCTTTAACACTGTTCAAAGTCCATGCTTACCATTTGTCTGTCTCTGGTTCCCTCCTCCTAGGTGACAGGACAAGGTTGATATTTTTCCTTCCTTTGCTTTTCTGTACTGTCTACGCTGTATGGAACAATCACGGTCCGATGGCTCATGCCTATAAATCCAGCACTTTGGGAGGCTGAAGTGGGAGGATCACTGGAGCCCAGAAATTCAAGATCGGCCTGGCCAAGATAGCAAGACCCTGTCTCTACAAAAAAATAAACTAGCCAGGCATGGTAAAACATGTCTGTGATCCCAGCTACTCAAGGTGGGAGGACTGCTTGAGCCCAGGAGCTCAGGGCTGCAATGAGCCATGATAATGCTGCCTCATTCCAGCCTGGGAAACAAAGCAAGACACTGTCTCAACAAAATAAAACGAAACAATCACAGATTACTTTTTCACATAGGAGCAGGAAATCTTTACATTTTTACTTATTTTTACTTTATTTTAATGGAAGCTCTTTGGAGTGTTTCCTATACTGTCTTTCATACTTGGGAATTACTGTAAATCATGGTTTAAATTAAGACTTTTTTAAATTTTAGAACTGTATCTTTCTTTTCCCTCTCTGTTCCTCAGCCTCTCATCACTATGATGAGGCCTCCAGTCCTTTTTCTGTTCACAGCTGTTATTTCCCAGCTGCCTACAGTCACTTCACAATGACTCACACTTCTTGGAGGATTGGCCCTAATACAGATGCCCAGACAGCAGCTGCAGTGGCAGCACACTCTCACCACAGCCAGCACCCACACCCGACTTAGTGTGAGAGACTCTCCAGAGAAGAGGATCTGAAAAAAGGCAGCAAAGGCTTTTAAGCTGTCATTGATCTGACCTGGGTGCACCCCAGCAAGCTCACTGACATGCAACTTTATTCCAGTGGGATTACAGTTACAGATGCGGGACCTGCCTGGCAAGGCAGCTGACCACACTGTACCACAGCCCCCAGCATGGATTAGGATCGGGAGCTTGACAACTGCTGTTTGCAATACACAGCCTCACAGCCATTGGAAGAGAAAAAGCCCTCCATTTCTTTGCCCAGTAATAAGCTATTTCATAGGGTAAATCTGATTTCGGCTTTCATCTCTGCGTCTGGGTCAAGGCAAAATAACTCTTTTTGTTTTTCTTCATAACTAGAATAAAAAAAAACAAAAAACAAGAATTAAGCAGGGTAATGAAAGAACAGAGGCATTTATGATGAAATAATACAATTTGCTTGAATCCATTTCCAGTCTAAACCTCTGCTTACCCCATCTTCAAATTTCTCCAGTAAAGCTAGAAATGTTCTTTTTCTCTTCTGACAAATTTCGTTCAACCCATCATATTACTATTGCTAATTTTGAGAGAAAGAAATTTTTTTTTTTCTCAAAGGAGAGGGAGAGGGAGAGGAGTTAAGTTCTTTGGGAAATTTAGAACTGATCTTTCTCCTGGCAAAACAAATTTTTGTTCTAGTTGTTTGAGGAGGCGACTGGCAGACAATCAGAACTGGAAGACAAAGTGCCCTGTGATCCTCTTGCAGATTCCAGGGTTTCAGTATCGCCTCCAGCCACGCTGATTTAATCAGACAGATAACACCATCACAAACAGCACACCTGCAGCTTCCTTTCCAGGTAAGCAAATGGTCCTCTACACAGTCCTCTGCACTCATCTGTGCCCCTCAGCTCCCTATTCTATTCCTATTAAACCTGAGAAGGAAGTATTGCAAGGCAGGAACTATCACCAAGAATTCTAAGTACACAGAGCTCAATATAAAATTCTATAAAAAACAGGAAATGCTGATGCTGGACACAGCTGAAACTCAGCTGCCACCTGGGCCAGGGCCAGGCAGTCGCTGGGCCTCCACCCTAGGTGCTGCTGCATGCCCTTCAGAGCACAGTTACTTCAGCAAACTATTCCACAAAGTGTGCATTGGAAAGTCTCTTCTCTACCACCTTCTCCTTCTCTCAAAAAAATAAAATAAATAAAGTGCAATTAAGATAACGGTTCAATGCCACAGTGTACCTACTATTAAAAAACACACAGCAGTCTGGAAAGTCATGCTAGAGTTTCCACAGCAACTGCACCATGGCTCAACTTGTACCAGCAACCATTCCATTCCAAAATGCTTTAAAAGACTCTACAAAAGAGAGAGAGAAGTTACAATTCTGGGGGAGGAGAAAACATGCCCTTGTTTTCATGTACTTGAATTCTCCCCATCAAAAATACAGTTTAAAGTATATATTGCACCATTAATAAATATTCCTGCCCCTAATTATCTAACAAACAGTAGACAACTCTGGAAATAGCTACTGATAGTTCTTTTAGTTGGGAAGTTGGAGAGGATGCTGGTCAGAAAAAACTATTAATATTCTGAAACAGAAATATGCTTTCTCAACTAAGCATATTCCTAAACCAAGCATGAAAGGTAAGTTCAGGTAATCCAATCAAGTCAGCAATTACAAGGCTCCATTCCATATGTGAAACATCTTCTCCATCTTTGAACTGGCTAACTCAAAGAGACCAGCTTAAATGCCCTGAGTATTCATTCCCAAGGTGAGGGGATGGGGAAGACAGGGAGGGATCTGTGCAGCTTCCCCTCCAAGAAGGGAAACAACCCCACCCCACCACCCCCCACCACCCACCATCCCTGCTGCCCCCTGTACTATGCCAGGGAGATTCTAAACAGAATGCCTTTTCATCAAACCACTAGAAAGCATTTTTAGTACTTCACAAAGTCCAAAAGAATTCCTCTATACAACTGCCCACGTCAAATAGATGGTGCCGGAAGAAAATCCAAATATAAACAAACAGCTATCCACAGGTCCAAAATCAGACAGGGGAGATCTGGTGTGGGATGGGGGCAGGTGTCAGAAGGGACCCATGGCATGTCCCTTCTCTGAGACTCCAACTCCACATATTTTCTGAGTCCCCATGTAAACTGGAGAACATCCTAGCCTTCCATGTCAACAGAACTTTACCTCTACTACCCATGTATCTTATTGTAAAAACAAAAGCACCGGTTTGGATGCTGATCCTGTGTTCAGCCAGAACATCTCCAATCTACAGAAGGAAGTCTTCTTGGGGTTCTTCCACATAACAGTCAGAATTTTCTCCTCCACATGGCACTGAAGGGAGCATGTTATTGGGATCTGCAAACGGGGAGTCCAGTTACGTATTTCCCTGTCAGTACTCGGCACACAAAAATAAAAGATCTATTGCAGAAGAGAGATGATCCCTTTTCATTTACATTTATCTTTGTAAAGATGGAGTCTCGCTATACTGCCCAGGCTGTTCTTGAACTCCTGGACTCAAGCAAACCTCCTGCCTTGGCCTCCCAAGTGCTGGGATTAGCAGCATGAACCACTGCACCCATCCTGCTCCTTTTAAATTGAGGAAAGCAGACCAGCCTATGCCTCCCTTTACACCCTGAAATAAACAGTGTGCGCCCTGTGTCGGCCACCTGGCAGGCAGGCTGGTCTGCATGTAGGCCAGGTCACCTCACCACTTCACACACTAGTATCCAAATTCTGTGGCTGAGTAAAGAGACTTCCAGAAAAGTGGAGCAGACACCCAAGACCACCAGTCCCCAGGAAGGAACCTCAAGCATGGATAAGCATCCTGGCCATGGAGAACGACCCCTGGGCAGTCAAGCCAAGAGCCAGCGGCCAGGTGTGCAGTCCACAGTCTCCACGGCACAGCAGAAAGCTAGGACCTCACCATGCTCGAGAGGAACAGCCAAACTGCCACCCTCACTTTCAAAACACCATCAGATGTCTCACCATCAAACATACACAGTTAAAAATCAGGAACTTTATAAAACGTGGAAAGAAAACATGTAAGAAACCCAGTCAGCTCACGCTTTCTAGTGAGTTGGGTTCTCAAAGCTCATTTGTACAACATTTGCTTGGCACTTAAAATGCATTTCTGCAGAGGGTTTGCTACAAGCCTATGCTATGAGGGACTGAAGGACAAAGCCGAAAGACCAAGAACGCAAGCACAGGGTATGTGTGATTCTTCGCAGGGGCAGCTCTGTCAGGCAAGGCTGGTCTCCCAGGCCCCACCAGTTCTCAGGCTAAACCCCCTTGCAGAATAGCTTGGGAATACCTTACCCTCACAAACGTGGTCCAGTTAAACTACACAATAAAAAATGAGCATATTTTCAGTGATATTAAAGGAAGAAACTTACATGTAAGGGTATTTTATCTGCAAATTTACTTAACTGGTCACTTTCGGTTTTGTTTTTTTAGACAAAAACTACTGTGCATTTTGTAAAATGCAAGGAGAGCCCCACTTCAAGAGCAGTTAGCAAAATTTATGGCCTCAGGAGTTTGAATTGCACAATGACATCTAAGGAGCCATATGGCAAATGATTTCTACCACTGGGAACTTGGCAATGCCCTAATCACACACAGCTGCTGGTCCCAGCAGTCAAAACACAGGAACTAACTGGATCAGCCAGACACATAAATGACTCCAAGTAGTGACCAAATCATGGGGCTCCATGGTCACCACAAAAGGACCCAAGAGGATGAGCACAGACTGCAATTCCGAATCTCCGCCATGCAAAAGGACACGTGCTGGTAACTTCTGAGGAATACACCTTTATCTACGTCATGTCCACCTAGGACCTTGCTGGCTTTTGAGCCACCTCTATTTCTCTGCAAAATGCATCAGTCCTCTGAAGGGATCACAGTCACATGTGTCCCCATACTCACTGCAGAGAATGGAGGGCCACCTCTGCCCCCAGTAGGGGCCCTAGACTCCAGGAGGTACTCTCATGCAGCAGAGGGGACCTCCACTGGCCTTCTGGTCATGTTCCTTGATCATGTGGCTTTGCTCTCGGCCTCCACAGACCCCAGGAAGCCCAGCTTCTACCTTCTCTGCTGCCTCCACCCACGCCCACTCCACATGGATGAGGGTGCTTCTCCCTCATGAGCACCGCTCAGAGAACAGTGTCTGGTCTCACTGCGCCTCCCCTTCCCTCTGCCCTAGAAGCAAGGACACCACCAGAGGGAGAAGTCCTGCCTACAATGCGCCATCACTCCTCTGGGAATCTTAAGGTTAGCAACTGGCAGCTTAAGGTCCTCTCTTTAACCCACCTAAGGATCAAAATGAGAAGCTGGAAGGACAGCAGAGAGAAAGAACACACATGCATCCAGGCGGGAGGGACAGAGCAGCCCACACACAGCTGGGGCCGTTTCTGATAGAGCTCCATAAATCCAGAATCTCCCGGGATGGTTCAGACGTAACTCAAGCACTGCCAGCACTGCTGCTCCTGGCCTGAGTTCTCAGTCTTTGGTCCTAGGGACAGGGTTCGTTTGGTGCCTTGCATACAAGGCTGACCTGACCCTAGAAGAAGTGCTATTCCCTCCCACCACCAATGCTGCCTCACTCCCCTACCCCCTAGAACGCCTCCTTCCCCAATCCAGGGCCAAAGAGGCAAATCGTGCCCCCATCAATGGCTAATTCTGCCTCCAAAATATCTGAGTACCTCTAAGATAGGGCCTGTGACAAGCTACCTCTCAGAGATAAGGGGGGAAGGAAGCAAGAGCTAGCTCCTCAGGATCCCAAAGGTACAATATTTCACCTGAATAGTTATAAAGCTTAGGGAACTTAGTAGCAGGATTTCAGGCACTGCACTAAATCCAGTGACGGGGGGTAGGTAGACGTGAAGGGAGGAACCACTAGAGAGACACCACTGCTGCCTGCACAGGGCCCTCCGCCAGAACAACTTCCCAGACACTTAAGCTTTGTTTCCACTTTTCTTCTGAATACAAAGGTTTCCTACTAGCTCCCAGTTTGTCTTATGCGTGAGTTTCACAATAAAACCCACGCAGCAGTGGCAGAGGGACCCCAGCCCTGGGAAGGAACAGGGCTGTGTGTAAAGTGTGGGGTCCGAGGGGTACCTGGAGCATTACTGAGAACCCGCTCCATCTGAGCCATTCCCCAGAATTCTAACAGGCAGAAAAGTTAATCTGACTCCAGTGCTTTGAATTTTCCTTACCCAACTGGAAGTGGGATTACAGCCCTTTGTAACTAGAATTCCAGAAACCCAGAGCTTAGAGGAATCCTGCAAGCCAGAAAAGGCAGCCTGAACAGTCTGGGGTCTTCAGATCCTGCTGGGGGGCCTCCCAGGGAGAGCAGGAAGAGGACTGCAGGGGCACTGGGACGCGGCACCCAGCAAATCAAGCACCTCCAGCGACTGCTCCCACGCTGCAGGGTAGGAGTGCCCGGCCCAGCAGGAGTCCTCTTTTCTCAGGGGAAGGGTCCCTGGAGCCTAGGTGAAACTGTCTGGACCTCCTCCTCAGCCCTGGGGGCAAGGCTGGAGTGCTCCATCCCCACCTAGCCTTGCTAGATGTGGGAACTGCAATAGAGGAAATGGTTCATTTCAGAACCAGTGGGAACATCAGGACACCCTGGCCCATTAACAGTACCAGAGAAGGCAGTGTAACATTCAATTACTCAGGGCCAAGGAGGGCTCATTCTCCAATCTGCAGATACCCAGGCTGGCTGCCCCCCCACCCCACCCCCTCGTCCTCCCCACTCACAGCACCTGCCTCTTACAAACTCAGCTGCAGGGTGGGGAGCAGAGCAAATGGGAGGTGAAACTCCAGTCGGCCTGTCTGGTGAGTGCTTTGGGAAGGTGTGAGAATGAAATGACCTGTTCAGAGAAAGCTTTTAAAATAATTACAGCTTTCTATATTCCAGGCTCTCTCCACTAGTTTCTATACTGTGATCCCCTGATCCCACCACCATGATTATAAAGAGGTGAACCCAATTTTCACAAACGACCTTCACTGCTTCACACACTACATATATCAAGCACCTGCTATGTGCAAAATGCCATGCTGGGGCTGAGAGGATGAAAGAGCCAGTCAGGACCCCAGCCCTCTGGAGCCCACCATTCACAGAGGCAAACAGAGTGAGCCATCGTAGCATAACACAGCAACATGCACACCGACACAGACCCAAAGCCTCTCTTAGGGGCCCTATGCACCCCACAACACCCACACATTGGGAGGGCTGAGGGTAGTGTAAAATCTCTGCAAAGGATGAGTGCTGCCCTCAACCCCAGGAGCCACTGGAGAGGCCTGGCCCAAAACCCAGCCTCGGAGACACACCCAGGACAGCAGAATGTGAGGGTGTGTCCTTTCAACTAGTGCGCAGGATCTAAAAGTAACACACAACCAGGCACTGACAGCGTCTCTCTCTGACCAAACTTCAGTTGCCCTGCTCCAAAGCCTCTTCCAAAATGGAACTCCACTTTTGGCCTTCCATATCCTTCTTTGCCTGATTTTGCCTGACTTTGGCAAGAGCCCTACTAAGTCACTTTAGCCCAGATGCCACCTCATCAACACCTGATGTTGAGGCTCTGAAATGAACCGTTTCCTCTACTGCAGTTCCCAAACCTAGCAAGGCTAGGGTGGGAAGAGAGCACTAAAGCCTTGCCCCCAGGGCTGGTGAGGAGGTCCAGTTTTACCTAGGCTCCAGGGACCCTTCCCATGAGAAAAGAGAATTTCTGCTGGGCCGGGCACTCCTACCCTACCCTCGATATCTGATGTGTTCCTCGTCCTCCACTGTCTCCCACCACTCCCCAGGGTACATCTGATTCTCCTGGCCTGTCCTCACCAAGAATCCTTGTTGGGTCAGTTGAGCCAGAATCCCCCTGACATTTCCTCTAGTAATTTCCACCCAATGGCCCCTGCTCTGCTTTTGGCTATGAATTCCCAGTGGCCCATGCTGCATGCACTTGGCATTGAGCCTGGTTTTATGCTGGGATCCCTCCTCCCTTCACCTGTCTGAATCACCTTTAAGGGAGCACACTAAACAGGAAAGTAAGGACGATAAAACAGAACTATTACTTTATTAAAGCAAACAAAGCTGCTTCACAATACTTCTAGCTTTCTTCTTCAACCCCAAATTCTTAATTTCTATCTGAGGGGCGGGAAGAACATGTAGAGAACGGATGTGAAGTTTCCAGAGAGAAGCCCTCAGTGAGTTTTATAATACTCCCGTTTAATTTCCCAAGGCACAGACTCACAGTGTTCAGAAGGAGAGGGCCCGGGATGAAACATTTTCTCCTCTGCTTTCAGCCACTGGGGTCACCTAAACAGGAGAATACGGTGTGGTCACCAAGGCCCTTCAAAACCGAGGCTAAGTCAGGAATGAAAAACTTGCCCTAAAAACAAAACAAACAAAAATCCTGGACTAAAAGACGAGATCAGAGATACTTTAAATATTAACAAATGTCTATTCGACAGCATATCAAAAGACTGATCTGGCTGAGAAACAACTCAGTGTGAAAGCCATGAGGTGCACCCTGACAGGTCCAAACAATGCCCTGGGGCCGTGTGACCCACATACTTCAACTTCAGATTGGATCCTAAGCCAATCAACCTAACCACCCCCTCATCATGAGTCTTTTAAATAAATGTGAGTTATTCAAGTCTGCAATCAAATGAACTCTTTTATTAAACAATTTAAATAACAATTACTAGCTTTTCACAGCGTGAAATTCTTTTAAAGACACACAAAAAATGCAAATGTTAATTGAATCAAGGCAGTTTGGGCAGTTCTTGTATTTCAGCATTCTCACCATTAACTTATCCTTATAAGTTATCCCCAACAGGTTTCTCAAAGTGGAGGGAATTAACTAATGCTTTAAATTAGGAGTGGAGAAATCAGAAAACTGATTTCCATCCAAGCAGAGGGTCTCTATGAGGAAAAGCTGGGCATTACCACAACCACGAGGCCATTTCCAGCCACAGCTCCACACCTCTTGGAGAAGGCTGTTTCCCAGCAGTGGTTACATGAGGGGAAACACAAGGTGCACAGAGCACTGGAGAGTGAAGAACAGGTCCACTGAACCAAACACTGGCAAAGAAAGGCTCGACTCACTCCTGCTATCCAGAGTCACACTCCTGTCTCTGTACAAACTGAATTCTTTTTTGTTGTTTCATTTTCTCTTTTATACAGATGAAAAGCCTAGATTTGTAAACTTTTTCGTTTCTTTAGAGACATGGTCTCACTATGTTGCCAGGCTGCTCTCGAACTCCTGGCTCCAAGCAATCAACTGGAGTGGCTGGAACTGCAGGTGCGTGCCACTGTGCCCACACACTGCTCTCTCTAAGAGTCCACACACAACCATCCGCCCTTTCCCTCCTGATGATACTCATCCAATGAAGCCTTCGAAAATGGCTTGGAAATCTACTGAATGCAAACAAGCTCTAAAGCCACAGCTCACCCAGTGAGTTGCCTCTTCACAGAGAATGGCTAGAAACCAGAGAAGGGAAAAGATGTTAGAAAAACAACACAAGGGAAGCAAAACGAGCTGCAGGAGGCCTTCAGGTCAACACCAGCCTGTCCACAGTCTCCAGGAACAAGCTGTGAGCAAGGCAGGCGTCCCTAGGACAGGGTGCAGAGAAAGTGGAAGGTCAATTTAAAAAGGAAACGCAGGGGTACTAAACGCCACCAATTTGCACTGCTTCACAGACACTATACTATTAGAGAAAGGAGACGGAGCTCAACTCAGAAAGCGCAAGACAACTGGGGACTCGGCGCCAATGCGCAGAGTGAGCGGGGTCAGTGGGAAAAGCACTCACAGGAGTCAGCAGGGAAGGAGGATTCTTGCTGAAGGAAGGCCGGGGGAGGAGAGCACAAGAGCGGGGGCTTGTAGCTAAACTGACTTAGGAGAGCTATGCAGGCTGAAGACAGGACCCAAGAAAAACGCCTGGTCAAAAAGAGGACTCAGAGGAACCCGAGTAGCATCTGGTCAAGGATGCCACTGCCCTATGCCACACTGCCAACTACAAATGCATATTTGGTGGTAGGTGTGCTCAGCTGGGGGTTACTGAGAGAGGAAGAGGCCTGCCCTGCATAGGCTGGGAAGCAGAGGGAAATGAGACTGAAACTCTAAGGCCTAGAAAGTTCCGAGGCACTGAAGTAAGGGAAAGGTAAGCGACCCCTTTTATTAGTTGACAACTGTCAGTCATTGGTTCACACCAAAACCAAACCTGTAGGCACATCCTCAAAGCAGCCAGTATTTAAATAAAAACTTAAGAAAATCTGTTTTTCTAAGGGCTAGCTTTGATATAAAAAATTTCAAATACCAAAATAAACACAAAAGATACGCAGCTCTATTTTAAAACCACCTGAATGTGTGCCAATCTTGCAAAAGAACATGGGTTTCCTCAGCATCCTGCTCCTGGGGTGGAGACACCGTCGCCGGCACACCAAGCATCTTGGGCAACTATTTAGGGGTGTTTTGTTGTCCTAAGTTTGCCTCCTACTAATTAATCATTGCAAGGCATTTAGACAAGGTCAAAATTAATTGACAAGAATTTATCTATACTTAGCCACAGGTGCATGGGATAAAGCAAGATCAAATTTATGCTACTGTGCTGATTTAATTTGTATGCTATGTTTTGTACAATTTGATAGTTCTCACATTATGAAAGTACAATCCTTAAAAGCAAGCCAATGAATGCTTGGTATGAGATTTTCCTCATTTTCCATTTACTAAACACTGAGCTCATTTATGACTAAGTGATATTCTGTTTAGAGGAGAGCAGTCTTCAGATACACAGGCAGTAATTCACTTTGTTCATTTTGTTCTATGCTCATGACCAAGATCAGATGATGTCTTTATGAGAGAAGGAAGGCAACAATAGCACATTCTTAAGGCATATCCAAGTTTTCTTCCAAGCACAGAAGAATTGAGCTTGGCATTTCACAGTTTTATGGAAGTCAAGATAAAAGGGGTTTTGAGTTCTCACTACTTTGCTTTAAGAGTCCCAATTCTCTGTTGAGTTCGGTGACTCACACTTGTAATCCCAGCACTTTGGGAGGCCGACGTGGGCGGGTCACGAGGTCAGGAGTTTGAGCCCAGCCTGGCCAACACAGTGAAACCCCGTCTCTACTAAAAATACAAAAATTAGCTGGATGTAGTGGTAAGCGCCTGTAATCCCAGCTACTTGGGAGGCTGAGGCAGGAGAATTGCTTGAACCCGGGAGGTGGAGGTTGCAATGAGCTGAGATCATACCACTGTACTCCAGCCTGTGCAACAACAGCAAAACTCCAGCTCCAAAATAAAAAAAGTCACAATTCTCTGTTTCTTAGTTTGCTCATAAGTAAAATGAGAAAGTTGAAAGATTCCCTTTAGCTCAGCAAACACTTATTAAGCACCATATATGTACACCAGGGGCTGTGATAATGCCAGGATTCAAAGATAAAACGGACAGTGACTGACATTGAGAAGTCTGTAAAATGTAGTAGTAGTAAAATATATGTAAATAAGCAACTTCTAATAAAACCTGATACAGATGAGAGTTTAAGGAAACACAGAAAAAGAGCTGGTGGTAGGCAGAATAACATCCCAAAAGATGTTCGTGTCCTAACCTCTGGAACCTGCAACCTTACATGACAAAGGGGAACTAAGGTTGCAGATAGAATTAAAGTTGCTAATCCACTGAATTTAAAACAGATGTTCCTGGAATTATCTGAGTGAGCCTAATGTAATCCCCTTAAAAGTGGAAGAAGCGGCAGAAGAGAAAGGGATGTGCTGACTGAACTACACACAAGATGTGCTGGGCTGCTGGCTTTGGAAACAGAGGGGGCCAAGAAGCCAGAATGCAGGTGACCTCTAGACACTGGAGAAGACAAGGAAAGAGGTTCTCTCTGAGATCCTCTAGAGGAACTCAGCTCTAACAGCCCTTTGATTTTAGCCTAATGACACCCAGTCAGACTTCTAAACTAGAGAAGTGTAAGATAATGCATTTGTACTGTTTTAAGCCAGAAAGCGTGTAGTAATTTGTTGTGGCAGCAACAGAAAATGAACACAGAGCCTTTCTGTTGGAAAATGCAATTATTCATATGTCAAAAGAGAACACTCATTCCTAATGCTTCCATCAGCCACACCCAACAAGGAGAGGAAGCTCATTAAACCTAAAGCTTGGTGCAAAAATGCAAATGTCAAGTGGTATATATCCATCATGTGACACTAAGTCTCCAGTACCTGCTCCCAGAACATCTTTCACAGACTTGCCAGCCAACAGAGCTGTAATGTGGGAGACAAACGACTCACCAACACAAGGCCATAACTGTTCATACAGAAACTGCAATGCCACCTAGCACTTTTGTGCCACACACACACACACACACACACACACACACACACACACAGAGTGTTCATCTGGGCTTTCTGATGTCTGTTCTCAGACAATCTATTTTGCTTCAGCTTTTGTCAACCAAGACTCTACAAATACAGCCTACTACGGAGCACAACATTTAAATGTGGTACCAGGAAAAGCTGCGGAAGGCAGCCTACTCCCAGCCTGGGGCCAGAGCATCTCTTCCGCTACAATTGCTCTCCAGGAGTCAAAAATAGCCCCACAGTGACCGGTCAGGCCACATTCTGAAATGCTAAAGGGACATAAAAACACACAAAGGGGCTGCTTCCTCCTGGATACTGGCCTAGCATTTGTTCAATTTCTTGAGATGACTTCAGAGGAACACAGCCTCAGCAGGACTAAGGCCAGAGGGGAAGGGCTACACCTAATTTGGCTATTTTCAGGAAAGTTGTGCTTCAGTGTGGAATCCTACAGCTGTATTCAGAATCCAGCAATGATCTGTGACTTTATTCTTATGTGCACCCTGGCAGTGAGTTCACTTAGGAAGAAAATGCTTAATTCTACATGCTATATATTAACTACTAAACTTACTTACACAAAACCCAAACGTGTATCTTGCTTTACAAAATACACTTAGAAAACTGCCCACAGGAAGTTTGTAAGTAACAACCAAACTGTATGTGCATGAGTTCTTTTCAGAATACATGCACACCTGCACTTCCCTCCTCCCTTCTGTGGATTCCTTTCCTTTCTTTACCCACCTCTTCTCAGCACTATCCCCTGGCATGCTCCCTTGCGTATCTGATCAATGGACAATTTGGAAGCCATTCTTCCCACCATCCTTCTCCCACACAGAACATGGAGCAGGCAGTCTGGGCGGCCCAGAGCTCACTGGTGTCCAGTTGTGGAGCAGCCTCCTCTGCATTTCTATCGAGATGGGGCGGAACCCTCAAGCCTCAGAAACGCCATCGCCAGGCATTCCTATGGGAGCTCCCCCAACCCCTCGGCAAGCTACTTGGAGAAGGAACTCAGCATCCTGAGGAGCAAAAGGGACTATCTCACTGGCACTAACTTTTTTAAAGCAATCAATCATAAGTCTGGTGTTTTCCTTTGTTCATAAGTTAATCAAAGAGGAGTGGGAGATTTTTTGTGGGTATTTTTTAAGTCAATCTCGTTTCTCTACCATAAAAGTTCAGAATAGATTTACCTCTAGAATAAAAGGACAGTGGAATTGCTCTCAGTAGTGTAGCATGCTGGCAGCTCAGGGGGAGCATAAGATGGTATTAGCTATGTTTGGCCCAACAGCAGGAAATCACTGAAGGGCCCGCTGGTGTTCACTGAAGAATGTGAACATACTCAAAGGCAGCACTGCAGTTTGGGCCACTGCCAGCTTTTCACTCCCAATGCTTTCAGAAAACTGCACACCCCCACCCCTCCATAAAAACCAAACAACAAACAAAAAAACAAGTTTTACTAAAGATGTTTGTTATTAAAAATCAATGGAGGAATCTTGACATATCTAAAGAATGCACGTTCCACATAGAATCAATCCTACAAAAGTAACAATGTACTCTAAATGCTTCATTTGAAGATTAGTTCCCAAAAACCTCCAGGCTTCCTTCAACTCTGTCAATATTGGAAGGCCGTACATTGCAAGACGTGCTCACACAAGTCAGCACACGTGGACTCTGAGTCCACTGAAGTCATCAGCTTAGCAGAACCTGCGTTCTCATATTGTAAAGGTCAGTAATACAGTATCATATTTTTATGATGAAAACTGACACAATGGTATACTGCTCATATACAATAAACTTTAAAGCTCCAAACCACGAATACTCCCCTAGACTCAGTCACAACCAAAGAACAATCAAGTCTAACTCCGGACATCAGAGGGCCCTTCCTCACCTGTTATCTTCTAAGAACCAGGATGCACAGCTCTCTTGAGAGAGACCCGCAGGCCGAGAAAAGCTGCCATGCTTCACCGAGAAATCCCCTTCCACTCCGGACCTGCCTTTTCTCTAGCACCAAGGTCAATGGGCGCTAAAGATAAGACAGATTCCACAGACTCTGACATGATACAAAGATTTAAAAAAGATAAATTCACAGATTGTAATGTGTGACTTCTCAACCAGCCAGCCACAAGTTAAGCATCCCCAGGTCACTAGCTCTCTTCTCAGGAATGTGACACACATTTTTGGCTATATCTAATAGAATTACATATCCAGAGATCCAAAAGCATACCCGATTCCTATCTCTCTGTTTCCCATTTTAATCGGATTGCTGGGAGGATAAAAAAAAAAACAGAAAGACAAAGGAGCAAGACATTTAAAAATCTTAAGAAATGCTAGGACAGATATGCAGCGACGTTCAGAGCTCACACATGCTTATGGTACATTCTGTGCTTGTGCTCAGTGAAAGCAGTAGGATGATGCTGACCAGAGGCAGAGCAAAAGGCCAGTACCACTCTCTACCAAAATAACTAAACATCTCATTGTGGAAGAGGAGACCACAAAGTTCTCATTTATGGAAGGCACCCCAAGACTGGACCATTCCAATGACGCACACTGCCAAGTGCAACTGAGTTTTAAAACTTTCTTATCTATTATCAGGAAGATCACAGTGAAACTCATTTTCATGTGTTTTAAAGAAATAATAGGTACTGGTAAGAATATGGGGCAACTGGAATATTCTCACCTTTGCTACTGGGAGTATACCCTAGCACAACCACCTTAGAAAACTGTGGACAAAACGTTCTAAGTGTAAACTAAAATTTGCAGGTACCAAACAATATTATGTCTCAAGTTGTTTTAGTTTTTAATTTTAAACACAGGTAAAAACTAAAGTAGTCACACAGAATGACAGATCAGAATCACTGAGCTAACTTCATTTATCTGAATCACCTATTTAATACAGGAGTGCCACAGGAACTGGAAATACAAGGATGCACAGACAATCCTTTACTGCTGGTAAAGGGAAAAGGAGGGAGACCACTCCCATCTCCCTGCTCTGAGCTAATCACTTCTGCAAATTAGGGCTAAAAAGGATAAACAAGAAGGGCATGCTGATTTGAATTCATGTATTGCTATACTTCAGATTTAATAGCATCAAGTTACAATAACGAAAGATACAAGTAACCAGATTATGAGTCACTAACCAGTCAACAGCTGTTATGTACCTGGATCTCTGCTACTATCTTTCTGTCACAATCACTATAAAATGCAGATAAGCTCAATCCCTATGGTGGAAATAAAGGCTATGGATCTGACATCGTGCATCAAGCTCAGTGAGTTCCTAGAGATGACTGCCTTTAGCTGAAGTAGTGCCCAAAAGGAATTCATCAGTCATCTGAGCACCGCAGGAACTTCCTGAGACAAACATGGGTGTGGACCTATGGGAGAAGTCAGAGAACCCACCAAGGCATCACTTGAGGAGCCAACAGAATTCTCAGAGGGCAGGCTTCCTGCCTCAGAAGCCCACAGGAGCACTTTTTGAGAAACGCTCTTCTGGCAAACTTAAACTGAAAAGGTCCCTGGGGGAAGGGAACAGGCAAACCATGTGCCCAGGACTGGCCTGGAGTCATCTCCACACATGAGTGTGCAGACCCAGATGCACTCACCCCACGTGAGTCACGATCGCACCCACCCTGCTCCTCCACTGCAGGGCCACTCGAAAGCCAAGTTGCTATGAAAGGAAAACAAAAACCCAGGACTCCAATTCACTATGTCAAAAAGGAAAATATTAAGCTGAAAGATGAGCATGCAAGATGCTGCCTTTCCTTTTGTTCCTAAGTAGACAGCTACAGATAAAAAGTTACATATCTCCACAGGTAGCCACTCTATGTTCATCCTCTTATGTAAAGTGTTGATTTACTGAGCTCTAGAGGAATAGGTAATTGATTATTCCCCTAGCTGCTCCTTTTCTCTTGCAACATGTGGATTCAGTAACACCCTACCCTCTTTCCCCTTCAGCCTGCTTTTCTCCTTCAAATACTGAAGCCCTCAAAATCACCGCTGGAGGAAAGCACAGACTATAAACTGTTTGTGGTGCTACCTTTTCTTACCCCTGTCATTGTCTTTAATCTTGGCAAAATAAACTTCTGAACTGATTGTGACCTGTCTAGATACATTCTGGTTTACATAGCTATTCTGCTAAAAGTGAACGGAAAACCCTCCTTTAACCAGAATTTGTAGTGAGGGAGCTGTAATGTTTCCTAGTGTACCGTCTGTGAAACATCATCAGCAAATGTGTTTAACAGAATATTCCATAGTTAAGTTTGGGAAATGTTACTTCATATATTCTTACTTTAATTCCCCACAATGCATAACACAATTTACCATTTAATTGTGTTACCATATAAAGTGCTTCAGGAAAGAAACCTACTTTACTCTAAGCCAGGTTTTTCCCAATCTTAGTTGATAAATAAATCTTTTTTCTACCTAAAAGAACTGTCCCCATTCTAGCTTGATATTAAAAATCACCTAGGACTACTATGTTGAAACAGCATTCCCTGATTCCTTTATCAAAAACTTTAAGGGAAGGGTTGGGTAGTTTAACCAGCACATCAGGTGACACGATCGGAACAGTTGAGAAAATACTGAAAAGCTAACATTGGGCCAGAAATACTTTTTTCTTTTGAAAATGTTTCAGGATGGGCACGATGGCTCATGCCTATAATCCTAGCACTTTGGGAGGCCAAGGAGAGTGGATCACCTGAGGTTAGGAGTTTGAGACCAGAGTGGCCAATATAGTGAAACTCCATCTCTACTAAAATTACAAAAACAGCTGCATGTGGTGGTGGACGCCTGTAATCCCAGCTACTTGGGGGACTAAGGTAGGAGAATTGCTTGAACTAGGAGGCAGAGGTTGCCGTGAGCCAAGATCATGCCACTGTACTCCAGCCTGGGCAAGAGAACGAAACCCCATCAAATAAATAAATAAATAATACAGAAGCTGTTTCTAAATGTTTCTAGTTCAATTTCCTACCTTACTAGTTGCATACACTGAATGTTGACTCAAGGTCATTATTCAAAGCATTGTTATCCATTTACAGTCACCCCTAGGTTATCTGCAGGCGACTGGCATTTAGACAAATACTAAAATCTGTGCATGCTCGAGTCTCACAGTCAGAGCTGTAGAACCCACAGATACAGAAAAAGGCAGTTCTTGGTCACACAGGTTTTGCATCCCGCAAACACTGTGTTTTTGATCCATGTTCAACTGAAAACAATCCACATATAAGTGGACCAATGTGGCTCAGACCCGAGGCGTTCAAGAGTCAACTGTATAGTACTAAGGGTATGAAGAGTGTAGTATGTTGACTCTCTACTGGTCATGCGTATATCACAGCAGCAGTGTTTTTTTTTACCTTTTGGGTTTTATTTTAACTAATCATAATAACAACAATTATTATTACTGAGCTCTTAAATGTACTGTCTCTCATAGTTCTCACAACAACCTTCTGAGAAAAGTGCTACTGTTATTTTTCCCATTTTGAGGAAATGAGGAAGCAGGCCATGCAAATTAGAGTAACTTGCCCTAAGTTAGTTTCTCAAGCTCAGCACTACTGGACAACCAGAGCCGGTAATTCTTTATTGGAGGGGTAGAGGGGCTGTCCTGTGTACCATAAGACAGTTAGCAGGAGTCATCTCTTTGCCCACAAGATGCCAATAGCAGCCCCCTTCCAGTAGTGACAACTGTCTCGAGACCTTGCCAAATGTGCCCTGGGGGCAAAGTCAGTGGGGAAACAGTGTTCTAAGTGATGCTAGATCCGAGAGTAGAGAAGCCAGGGCTCCAGCTGAGGCCTTACCCTGCAAAGGCGCCACGGCTCCTCCCAGGAGAAAGCATCAAGCCCCCTTTCCATGCTCCAAGCAAAGGAGCCAGCAGGAGCTCTTACCACTGTCGCACACACAGTCTGTCAGCACTGCAAACAGGCCTGAGAAGCTTGACAAATATCAAAGTAAGATAAAGCTGTACCAAGTGCCAGTAATTTCTGGCACAGAGTAATCCTTCAATACAAGTAATGCCCTGCATAACTTTCTTCCGATCCTGCTAAAGGTTCAAGTTGCATGTAGGAAAGAGTGTCCATCTCCTCACTTGAAAATGAATCACAGAAAAAGCCTTCCGCCTACAATGCCATACCTAACACATTAGACACCCAAGAAGGATCATTTTTAACAAACCCTCCATATATGAAAAAAAATTATTTTCAGTAATAGTTATGTAAACACTCAATAACTATTATTTTCTTGATTTGTTCTCTAGTTTTAAAACAACCGTCTTAAATAAGTAGTAAATTTTTTTTTTTATTGCATTTTAGGTTTTGGGGTACATGTGAAGAACATACAATATTGTTGCATAGGTACACACGTGGCAGTGTAATTTGTTGCCTTCCTCCCCTATATCTGGCATTTCTCCCCATGCTATCTCCCCCCAACTCCCCACCCCCCACTGTCCCTCCCCTATTTCCCCCCAACATACCCCAGCGTATAGTGCTCCCCTCCCTGTGTCCATGTGTTCTCATTGTTCAACACCC